>NDXZ01025465.1:8075-29596 GCA_003055125.1 Paykullia maculata | reverse complement strand
GCGTTATTTAAAATGACAACAACACAAAATACAAAACATAATACTACAAACCGTTTCAAGTAACCGAATTAGATTTAAGATACTTTATCAGTATCCTTTTAGATTTATCGAAACTCGCAGAGAAGTCTGTCTGATCATACAATTCGAAAGATCAATGCATGGCATTAACATTGGAAAATGATTTCGGGCATATGACCACCGCGGTTGTTCTTGCATTGCTTGCCGAATAACACCAACAATTTTTACCTCTAAAGCGACAATTGTTGCTGATTTATTAGCATAAACCATTGACTTTACGTGGCTCCACAGGCAATAAACAAAAGATATCAAATTGCATGGCCATTGACTAGTCCGTATCTCGAAATCAACTTTTCGCTAAATTTTGATTTCAATAAGTCGATGGTTGCGATCGCCGTATGGCATCTTGTCCGAATTAATGCCATCCATATTTACAAACAAAAAATCCTTGACAATCTCCATTGACCGTAACCGAGATCCGGTTAATTTTTAAAGAAATATGCTTCAATGTAACCCTCACCAAGCGGTGCATTTTTTTGGGTGTGTTATAGCCTGTAGAATCTGTTTAAGATTAATTTCACTTCAATTTTGTTAATAACAAAACCGTTAAGCTGGAAACAATTTTACGATAAAACATCGTCTATAAGTCGCGCATATCAATGACGGATTTTCAAAGTAAATCTGGATAATTAAGAAGCGTTTTTCAAGCATCAATCTATTTTTGATTATTTGTCAGAGTATATTGATCATGAATGTCAAAAAGTGAACGCGGTATCGCAGTAAACCCTTTGCAAGTTCTATGAGGCTTAAAAACACTCTTTATTTTATTACAATTCAAGCTTTCTATATACATATGGTAAAAATTTTAAATGAAAAGAATCTCTTGTCATGAAACTTTGGTGTGATGCCTTCTCTATTTAACACATTTTCTTGCGTAAAAGCAACATTCATTGGTCTCTGTTTTTTAAGGCCTTGTAAGTAATGCTTTATTTCATCAGAACTTTATCAAGTAGTATCAGTCGTTTTGATTAAAAATACACAGAAGCATATTTCGATTGAGAAGGCAGAAGAAAATCAACTGTAAATTTGAATTTGTATGTTACAAATCAATATGTATAAATCAATAGTGCAAGTCTATGGGTAAATATTTTGTTGCATTTATTCATTAATTATTTTTTTTTTATATAAAATTTTTATCTAGTAAAGTCCACTTTAACAACCGCTGTTTTATGCAGGAAGTTTTGTGGTAGCTTTTAATGGCAATTAAAAGAACTACACATCATTCGACACTTCATAGAAACCTTAGTCACAATCAAATTAAGCTCCCTCTAGCGATACGAGTGCAACCATACATACATTGCAAGGGACTACAAAATCTAAAGCGAGAGGGTACGAAAACTACAAATATGTTTGCACAATTAGTGTGAAGCAAAACGAAAACGACGAAACCCTCCCCAATACTTTAAAAACCTTAATCATACTTGCATATAGTCACAAAGTGTATAACTAACTAACATGTTTTATAGATAACGTTGTCCTGCCAGTTTGAGTGGAATAAACCTCTATTGGATTCTCTTTACTTACATTCCATTGCTTTTTTTCCTTTTTTATATTTTAATTTTTTTTTTCTTCAAAACGATTAATTTCATTGAAAATTTAAAACGCATCATTGCTTTAAGCAACAATACAAATTCCATTTCCCCTATTCCCCCCATTTCAATGGACAAATTTCTCTACCCATGTCCTCTGCTATTATTGACTCTCACTTTATATTGTTTTGCTTCAGTAGACTCCCTAAGGTCTTTTTGAAAATCAAACACAGAAACAACGAGTGCGGCTAAGGAGGTGGTGGAGGGAGTAAGAAAGGAAAAAATATTACATTGAAATGCGATGTTTTTCATTATATTTCCCCATCAAAGATCTATTGTGGCCATCAATAATAATGTTTGTTTGTTTTTGCTTTATGTTTAGTTTTTGCAAAACTATTGATTGTCATTGTTACATAAATTCATAGAGTTCTTTTGGATAAGTGTTGCAGAAGCAATTTAGATGTCTTATTTTACTCCTACCTTCTGTTCTTGACGAAGTCCAATGTGTTACAAGACGGCTTTGTTTCTTTAACAATTTGTTTATTTGCTGTTTTGAACACCAAATGTTTAAACCGGCTTTCAGCATACACCGTACTCGGTACCGAAAACCAAATTTAATAACAGAAAAGTTCATTCCAGAAATCGGCGACGAAAATTATTAATGGCGAAGAAACAAAAACAACATAGCATTGATTATTTTCGATGCTGCAGCAACAAAATGTCATATTTTGATATTTGATTTAGTTATTTAGTTTAAAATTATTTTAGGTCTATGATTGATTTTTGAACGTCTACGTTTGCATTTTTTTTTTATCAAACTTAAAGCATTCTTAATGAAAATATCATTAGTACTAAATAGTTTTATTTTTATTAAAAACAAATACGAAAGGTTCCCCTTTAGTCCATTGGAAATAAACTGAATTATAACTGTTGTTTACTTAAGAAGGCGCCATATATGACTACAATGATAATCTTTCTTAGATATACAGGGTGGCACAAAACTACCGTTGCGCACGAATGTGCGAAGCCAAAAATGGCTGCCACTTGCGGGATATAATTTTTCATATCTAAGTCAAAAATATTTCCCATTAATATACTTTATAACAAAAATATAATAATAATAATTATTTAATAAAAAAGTTATTAAACATTCAAACCCAAATGGTAGTTTTGCGCCACCCTGTATATGTACGTTGATGTAATTTAAAAAAAAACCTGCACGATTGATGTTCTATTAAAAACTAACGTCTGATAAACTTCTAAAACTACTATTAAATTATCACTAACAATTGATTTCAAGTTTTTATATGATGCACGATTGATTTTGTTTTATCAAAAGTTTTAAAATAAAATTTATTTAGTTTATTTTCATCGTCGTAAAGCAGGTTCTTAGATTTTCATAGAATATATATAACAAACATTTTGCGATTAATCAAGATTTAAAAAAAATGTCCTTATCTTTTACATCTTATGAAAAATCTTCAATTGAATTTTCAAATAAATTTCTTAAAGTGAAAGTTAAGATGATGTTTCCCCATCAAATAAACAAAGAAATCCTTAAAGCTATTCCCTTATCAGCTATGAAACATTGTGTTTTTATCCTTCATTAAGCCCCAACACAAATGCCTCAGCTGCCTATTGATTTGATAACAACTCAATTTTATGACTTTGTTTTTCCTTTACTTCAGAGTCGTTGTTTTAAAAATGTTTGTTGTTTTATAAACTTTTAGAAATTTTCCCTGGTGTACTGTTTAGAAACTATTTAAACTTGTATCCATTTAAATTTAAGTTTTCGTACAAAAATTATGACCTTTTTCAATTTTCTATTCATTTCGCCTCCTTCGTGAAATTAATGTTGTTTAATTAATTATTGGCCATTCCATTGCCAACAAGTCAACAAGACCACTGATAAAAGAAAAGCTAAATAGGAATAATATTATCAGTTTATATTCCATTTTTAGTTTCGATATCTCTATAAAGAAACAAAGTTATAGCTGTTGGAGAGATTAATTGCTTAACAATAAATCTCTTTATAAATAATTGTTTATTTAAATAAACAAAAGCAAATTTAACGATTAAAGTGATTTAAATTTGTTTAAGATATTAAAGGATAATTTAGAATGAAACGATTTATTTTTTTTTTTTTGAAATAGAATTTAGAAAATTAAGCAGAACTAAAAATAAATGACATTAATTTCTTTAAAGCATAAGAAAGAAAATTTTTTTGTAATATTTTTGGTTATATGTTGAATTGTTTTTAAAATAAAACTAACAAAGTAAAGTATATATTTTTGAAAATTAAGCTCTTAGCTATGAATAAAATTACATTGGCTTAACCAGGGGTGGCAAACCCGCGGCCCGCGGCCCGCATGCGGTCCGACATCAATATTTTTGCGGCCCACGAGATTCATCACACACTGCCAAAATTATAAGAAAATAGTTTGACCCAAAGGGTATATTAGGGTTACTTTCAAAACTTTGTTTTAACTACTTTTTATTAAAATAAAAAAAATCATGTATTTTTGTAAAATAATGACAAAGTTAAGGAGTTTCACAAATTTATTTATTGTAATATTTAAGTTTAAAAATATCAGACTTTTGACCTCAATGCGGGTCCCGAAAGCGTTGTGAGATTTGGCTAAAATTTTTAGCACTGAAGTTTTATGCCTGGTTTCATTTTTGATTTTTTTGCCATAACTCGCAAACTACTGAAAATTTTATGTAAAAATCGTTAAAAAAAACTTGTACCCAGAGTTAAACAGAACAACTTTAGTACGCACACCTATACGATCTGAACGTGTCTAAGCACCCTAAATAGCTCATAAAAACCACGTTGCACTTCAAAAATGGTAGTTTTTTACAAATTTTTAATGCTCAAAAAAATTATTTTTTGTGGAAATAATATAATAAAACACCTTTCTTTTCTATTGGTTTATGTTGTACTATTTGTTTGATATATTTAAAATATATTTGGGACCCCTTTCGGCTATATTTAATAATCAAAAATTGTCCTTCAAAAAACGGTTTTTTTCGCAAAAAATAGGTAACTTTTGCTATATAAGTCTTCTGATCATGATCAGATCGTATAGGTATGTTCACAAAAGTTGTTTTATTTTACTTTGGCTACATTTTTGTACTGGATAGTATCGGAAAAAAGAACGATTCATGCGAGCTATGCTCAAAAAAGTAAACCAAAAATTCATTAATTTTTGCATTTGCCTAAAAAAAATTTGTGGCGATAAGATGTTTACAAGGTTGCTCATTAGATACCTACCTTCAGCTTTGCTAAAGATATTAAAACGCTATCACCAAGTCTAAGTAAGTTATTGGCTAAAAGGTTATGGTACCAGTTTTCGGAAAATTCATCAAGTCTCCCAATATGTTGACGCCAATAATATTAAAACGCAAACTTATATTACAAAACGGAGCTAGGGTTTTACTCAGCTCAAGTAGTAGTATAGAACCTATATAGCCAAGTGTACAAAAAAATTGTTTGTCTCACAGTATGTATGTATATTGAAAATGGAAATTTATAATTTTATATGCGGCCCGCGGCGTTATGATAAACTTCCAAAGTAGCCCGCGAGGCCATTTGGGTTGGCCACCCCTGGGCTAAACCATTGCCATTAGTTAACTAATGACAGTGAATTTGGGCATTAGTTTGCCATTGGTTAAGATACCAAAATCCCATATTAGTTAAACAATGGTTATTATTTTAGTTTAACACTTACTTCTTACACTTACACTTAAATGTTAAGATTTGAATCACTTTTGTATGCGACTAAGAAAATAGATAAATAAAATGTATTTGCTAGTTTTAGATATCCTGCAGCTACAACGGCACCTGTTGGATAATTTTCTAAAAATAAACTTTAAACTAATATGACAGTCAAAGCTTAAGAATGCTTAAATTGAATCTCTACCTAACACTTTGCCAAATATTCGCTTGCTATTTCTACAAAGTATATCAACCAAAAAAAAAACAAAAATTTATAAAATTCTAAGGCACGTAAGGGACCAATGATTATTTTATTCCAAATTTCCCTTATTTAATGTATCATGGACAAAGAGATCTATTGTATAATTTTGAACTTCCCTTTTTAGACTTAAAGATAATGAAAAAAAAACAAAATCCTGCACTGCCGAACGACAAAATACTTAAGTTTTTAATTCATTTTCTTTTTAAGATTTTTAAGATTTACTTACTCAACCTTTTACGTTAAAATCTCTATTATGTAAGTTTCAAATAAAAAAAATAAGATTCAACTACAATATTTGAAATAACATTTTAACATCCCATCTAAAACTCAAAGTAAACCGCTTAACAACAAATAATTTTCACTTCCACTTACATCACAAGATCAAAGATTTATCTTTAACTGTTAAATCCTGTGCCAGTAACGTATATTACATATATAAAATATCATGTTCATGCAAACCTCAATGGTGTATCAATACAAAAGGCACCTTTAATTAAGTTGACCAGATCTTCTTAATTAATACTTTATGCCTGTTGGCTGTTTGGTTATTCAATAGGCCACGTGCAACTGGCATTAAGAAAATTGATATGTTTGTTGCAACAACCGAAAACAAATAATTACACGTTATTTGTATGTGTTTGGCTATATTTTGGTGTGTTGACACATGCTGAAACAAACACCAACATGCAACACAAATATACCAAAAAGCCTATAATACAATAATGCATATAGACCAACTCTCACACTCCACGAAATGAGAGTGAGTTTTAGTTGTTGTTGTTAAATAATAACGGCTGCTGCTTAAGGTGTCAACACCCGTACACTCAAAATACCGTATGTGAGTATGTGTTTTCACATTTAAACCTTAAAAAGATTGACCAACAATATCACCCAACACCGATTAAATAAACTGTAACACTATGGTGTGTAAGTGAGATACTGCAAACTGTCTGTGAGATGTGCAAGCATTCACTCATACACATGCATACAAATATTTTTGGCTTTATTTATGCGTAAAATCATTTTAAATACTTTCCACTGCTTCGCTAAAGCCAGCAAAAATAAACATTTTTCCAGAAAATATATAAAACAAAGGAAACTGAAGAGATGGGAATCTTATATTTACCTATTGATTGGAAATATACGTACGTAGGCAGCCAATCAGTGTGTCCTTTTTATTTAATACAACAATTCCTGTTTGTCTTTGTATTGTTCTTGACAAGGATTTTACAGTAGCTTTTTTGAATACTGGTGTTATTATTACTTTTGTATCTGGCGGAAATGAGAATATATATGACAGCTGTTTAATATTGGGTCTGTAAAGCTGAATTCACTCATTGTGTCTGAACAAAAATTTTGTTGGAATAATTTTTGTTTGTATTGAGTTTGACGTATCTCTTTCTAAAACCCAATATAAAAAAATGTTGTCCAGATCAATAGTGAATTCAGCTTAAGTGACGAAAAAAATGTTGATCAAAAAAAATATAAATCTTATTGATTTCTACTTATCAACAGTTTTCTCTAAACAACAGATAAATTGTTCATAGTAAAAGACAAACACCAATAAGTACTTTATTCCTTAAAAGAACATATGATTTAAACATTTTATAACTTATTTTAACCACAAATGTGTTAAAGCAGGTTCTTTGCTTATTCAAGATTTACATAATTTTATTAACAAATCTCTAAATTCATTAAAAAAATGTTTTTCTGCTATAAAAAATAAAAATCCTACGTGCAACATGCTTAACAAATAAAAATCTACCCTTAGCATTCTGCTCCATCGTAACCACCGTTCCATCGCTTACACAGAGATTGGCTACGTAAACAACATTGATTATCAACGCTTTAATACAAACATTAAAACACGTACATACATAAATATTTAAGCCATAATCAGCTCAAACCAGTGATTCCTAAAGCAGAGCCATATTCTAACGTATCTTTAGAACATTAGTAAAAATTTTTGTATTACCCCTAAAGGTGGATTCACCCACTTGTTTCGTCCGGACAACATTTTTTTCAGAGAGTTCATTGCAGCACGATTCACTCATTTGCATTTATTTTATATTTTGCTTCCCTAAATTCAAATTCGTATGAAAAAATTTAAACTAGTGGCAACTCAGTTCAATTATGTCTGGACAAAAATTAAAATTAAACCAATTCAAAGAGAGAGTTGTTCGAAAAAAACTATTTGTGTCTCTCAAAAAGAGAGACGTCAAACTCAATATAAAAAAAAAGTTATTTGGACAAAAATTTTGGCTTGACGCAATGAGTGAATCCACCATAAGAAGTTGTGAAGCCATAGTGTTCCAAACTTTAATAGGGTTATAGTTATTTGCCGTATCATTTACGACAGAGAAAGCCATTAAACTTAAGACTGATATATTAGCTAAAATCAAGGCTAAAAGGCTCTCTACTACCCAAACATTCATCGTCAGTTCTGGTTAACCTTTATCCTATTTAGTTGTAGTATAGTTTTTTTTATTTCTTTTTCAAATCAAGATCAGTTCTGCATAAGCCAACTTTAATTTTGGTTTAATTCTGATTTAGTTCTCTTTAATTCTAATTCAGTTCTAGTTAAGTTCTAGTTCAGTTCTAATTTAGTTTAAGTTCACTTCTACTTCGGTTATAGTGCAACTCTAGTTCAGTTCTGGTTAAGTTCTAGTTCAATTCCAGTTTAGTTCTAGTTCATTTCTAGTTATATTTCATTTAAACCAAGTACAGTTCTAGTTTAAATACAGCTCACCCCCAGTTTATTTCCAGCTCAATTCTTATTAAGTACGAAAAAACTTTTTTTAGATTCTTTAATCTTTAATCTGAAAAGAAATTTCAACAGAATTTTTCTTTCATAGAAAATTTTTTGACAAATTTCCGATAAAAAGAAACTTTAAAAAAAATTCCAAACATTATTTAACCTCAACCATTTTTTTTAAATTGTTTCATTGCCCCATTTGAAAAGTTTGTAAATCACTTTCTCAAAACCTGATAAAGTTTATGCAACAAAATCAGCCATTCAAATATGAAATCATTCATCCAACCATACGGCCAATGCCGCGTGTAAAGCTGCGTAATATCGTGTTTGTATGCAATATAACGAGCTGCCAGTGGAGGAGACGTGTTGAAGAGCAGAGCAATAAATGCGTTGACATCCAACGCATTCAATATACATTTGTATAAGAAGTACCGCAAAATTTCTGTTATATGCCAGAGTGGTTGGTTGTTTTATTCTGTTTATCGTGTTTTTATTTTTTCTCACTCTTTTTTTTTTAATTTCCCCATTTTACCATCATCTATCCGCAATGATGGACAGTGCTGCTGAGATAGACAGACAGACAGACAGACAGACAGGACCAGAAATTTAACCAGCTTACCACTTTGCCTAAATTGCCCGAAAAAAAAACTTAGTTTTGATATTATAATATACTGTAGCAATAATCAATGTGTTTTTGGGTGGTGGAAATTGGCATTTATGACATACGTTGTCGATAATATAAAGGTTTATGGTTTTAAATTTCCTAAATTGTACTACAACGCTCTAGTGGCAGCCATAAGCATTGGGATTGAATGTAATCTGGAATGAACATTTTTGGTGGCATTCATTGGGGAATAATAAATCATTAAATGTAATTTTTGCAAATAAGATATATAAAATAAATTAAAGAATATTAAGTGTTTGTTTACTGTTGGGGTTACGTCGAATATGCAGAATTTTAAATTAAACCTTAAATACCTTAAAATAAAGAAAAAATAATCTCGAAAATCATGAGACCAAATGGATTTCAATTTACTGCTTTGTTGAATAAGATGTCTTTTAATGTTAATTTTTTAGCAAATATATGAGATTTTGAGATAGATGTCCTGAGGTAAGGCAAAGAAGACTACATATATTGTCAGAATAATTTTAGTCTTTGTAATTTTTGTAATTTCGATATATTTATTATCTGGACATGAACTTACTTAAGTTTGTAAGTTGATACGCAAATTTCTAAATACCTAAAAGCATAAGTTTCTTGCTCGCTTAAAGTTTATAAAGATTGTTTTTATAGGATTTGTAAGAGATTGGCTTACATCCTTACTATGTGCTTAATCGATTAAGCGCTCCCTGGTGCAAAATTTAATCAATCCGTGCCTGAATTAAATGCGATTTCGTAAAATATTTTCAATATAAACTCTATATATTGTAAAATAAAAAAAATTCCTTTTTTATTTCATACTATCTCTTAACCCGCTACATCGTTAGCGCATTTTTCAATATTTATTCAACATTTAAATTCTGTTTAGCGTTTTTTTTATTTTTGGTTACATACCTACAATTTCTATTTTCTGAATTATGTTATTTAAACAAAATTAAAGAAATATTAGAACATAGTTTGACACTATTTGATTCCATATTTTCTATCATTATACCATTGAGTTCCTTATGTACTTAAAAATATACCCAGCTCATGATGTCTCCATAGCTGGCGCTCATTGATGTCTATTTTCATAAATTTTAGTTCAGTATAGAAATGAAAAAGTCCCCATATGTATTACACCTTAATTAAATCTAGACTAATAGTCCCAAATTATTCACTTCTTGGACAATAAAATCAATATATGGAAAAATGCACCAACGAAAATTATTAAGAATCAGTTTGCCACCATTTATGACATCCTATCTCAGCCTGGATTATTGGGCCTAACTTTAAATTTTTAGATTCATAAGTTCTGACATGAAAAATAATTATAAAAAATTAAATGTACCTTTTTTGCCCCCATATATGGTTCCATATCTTATTCAGAGTCAACAGTTCCTAAAATCATATTTTTAGACCCACAAACTCAAAAAATTTCAAAAACGTCCTTAAAAGATAAGGAATTTTTTTTAATTGGCCCTATTTTTCATCTCTAGACTTATAGACTTAAAAAATGTTAAAATGTACTCAAGTTGAAGAAGTACATTTTCGCCCCCTTTGGATTTCCTATCTCGTTTAGAATCAATAGATTCTCATTTCTAGATTAACAAACCCACAAATATTAAAAAGTACCACCCTTAAAGTTGAAAAGGTACTTTTTCGTTCTCTGATATTAATTTCTGTCTTTATTTATGATTTTCTATCTTAATTAAAATATAAACTCAAACAATTTTAAAAAGTACCCTAACCGCTGAAAAAGTACTTTTTGCCCCTGTTTACCCGAAATATTCCCTTTTTTATTCCAATGTTAATGTTATTTTAATTGTATTATACAATTTTTAAATCTAGTTTACTACTAAACACATTTTCCCGTTTTCCTTCTTTTTGGTACTTTTTTAATCTCCGTTCAAATGTCAAAACTTTTTTCGAAATATATGTCTGTATATAAGAAGAATGTTGGGTTAACCTTAATATGAATTCCACCAAAGTTCACAAAAATATTATATATTAAAAAAGTACCAAAAAAGTACAATTTTTATCCCTATAAGCTTGAACTTTCAAAAAGAACCAAAAATGTATTCATATTTTTTGCAGCAGTGACGATCGCAGTTAAAATTATATTTCTAACTTTATTGGCTTAGAAGTTGCAAGGGGCCCCAAAAATGCACTAAAATAAAATTTTTACCCATTTTTTCCTCTAATGACCCAAAATTCATATAAGGTTATATATAATGCTTTTTAAATTTTGTTTGTATCTTGTTTGGCTTAGCAAATTATAAGGTTACCGATTTTGCCCTATTTTACCAACTAAATATTCGAATTTCCGAAAATTCCTTCTTAATGGATCTATACATCGGGTAGTGAGCCCACAGCCCCAATTTCATGTCTCTAGTTTTATGTGTTTCGACTGTATACAGATTGTAAATCAGATTGTAAGTCAATTACTAGCGTTACTCTTTAATGTATATATGTAGATGAAAGTGGGCGTGGCATTCAAAATTTCGCAAAACATTTTAGCCTGTTCCTTTTTTCTATTTATTTAATGCTTCCCGAAAATTTGAAACATTGTACTATAACATAAAGCACAATTCAATCGCATGCCACATGTTTTCCCATTATAATTATTTTTGCATTTTTATATTTTCATTTGTTCCACTTTTTTTTTTAAAAGGTTTCCGTTTCACCAATCTGTATTTAAGCCATTAGAAAGTCTACAACTGACCAACTTAATTTGCTTTAAATCTTCTTTTAATTGACCATTAATAGGGGAAGATTAAAAAAACATTAAGTGTTATTTACCTACATCTTCAACAACTGCAGTGAAATGCGATGCGTTAATGATTGAAAGCAAAAAAAAATCTAAAGGAAAATGTATTTAAAGTGGTTGGTGTCTATAAGTGGGTGGGTGGCATGTCAAAATGGGGCCAGATCCAGATGCAGACCAGCAACCAACTTCAATTTTAAATACGAACACAAGCACTCACACGCAAAACTACAAGCAAAGATATTTGCATACAGATACGCACAGTCATTTTATATGTATGTGTGTATTGCATTCATGCATGCACATACATATGTATGAATGCCTGTTTGCATGTATGTATCTATGTTTATGGCAGATCTATTTGATTTAAATTTCTGTTGAAATCCTTTTCTTTTCACCAAAAAATCTTCCTTTACATTTGCTTTTATCCTCAATATGTTACAGTTGTTTTTGCTGCCGCAGTTGTTGTTGCTCGTTTACAGACAACATTCTTGATTAATGTTGATGCTGTCATTATTATTCTTGTTTGGTGCTGGTGATGATGTTGCTGTTACATCAATTTGTGTATGCATCATGCTACTACTGATGATGACGATTACCATTGATGGTCATGGTAATATTGTCAGTTGCATCTATGGTCATCAGATTGCACTTGAACATGTTGTAGATATCCTCATATACATACATATGTACATAAGTATCTGTTAGTCCGTATGTATATATATACATATTGTATATCCTTGACAGCTTGTTTACGCACACATTTGTACTGCTCATATTTTGATCAATTATTGTAAAATATTCCCTTTTTTTTAGTGCTGCTGCCAATTTGCCTCGTTTTCTCCACATGACCATTTATTATAAATATTTTTTTAGCACAACAACATACTTTACAATCGTTTCAATTGAATATGAAGTGATGTCAAAGGATGATACATACTTTCTGAATGGCAAGTGGGAAGAGAAGTAGAATAGCAAAAATATATTTGATATTTTTTATTAGTCGTGTGCAATTAATTTAAGAGCGTCCATTGCAAGACAATGGCTAAAGGGAATAAGGGATTAAATGACAATTTGTTTGGTCATATTCACATTAGTTTTGAAATATATTTTAAAGTCGATGAAATATAAGAAAAGTGCTTTTTTTAAAGCAAGAAATCCGAAGCACTTAAATCAGAGGATCTGGCTGTAAAAGCTGGAAAACCGAATCGCAAAACTGTACACGCTGGGATGCTTCTTTTGAATTATGTATCCTTTAAATGCAGATCGTCAATTTAAGTGAAAGCCTAATTATCAGCTCTTTTATAAATATTAAGTCAAATCACCTTTTTCGATGTTACAACGTATCACAAAGGTACTTTAAGATAAAGAAATACTGCTTTATGAATTATGCGTGGATTTTATGTAACTCAGAACCAAGAATTTTTCTTTTTGATGTGGCCACTGAAATAAAAATTATTGAACGCTCTTAAAGCGTATATTTATTGGTTCATTGTTATTCGCTTTACTTTTCGCACTTATCTACTTCACAGTTTTGGTCCAATTAAGCAACCATCAGTTCTGGTCCCTCTTCAGTTTTAGTTAATTTCTTAAGTTTAGTTTAAGTTCAGCTCTAGTTCTATGTCGGCTTAAGTTTATAACTGATTCTTATTTTATTCTACTTTACTTTTAAACCAATTTAAGTTCATATCTAGTTAAATCTCAAATATATTAGCTTATACCAGCTTAAATTCAATATTGGCATTTATCCTTTTGTTCATGAAACCAGTATCTGTCAACGTTTTCCACATATCATTTTTGAAACAATTATTTAATAAAACACTTTATATTGATAAAATATATATTGGTTATAATCAATTCTAATGCAATATTATTATTTAAAGTCTCATTTAGTCATCTATAAACATTCAATATTAGTAAATTTTCTGACTATTTTTAAGCCTGTTAAAACATAATTTGTTGCACATTTACTATGTCGGACAAACGTTTGAAGGGAATTTATTTTAAATATAAATGTATGAATGTATGTATGTCACTTGTTTACATATATACACACATATCTAATTGTGAACTCTCACACAAGTGCGGGCCCTACATAATTGTTTATGTGTGCATGTATGTGTGTTTGTATGCTGTTTATACTCTTTATTCTTTATATTGAAAATGTTAAAATTGTCCTTACATAATTTGTATACCCTACGTTAGAATTATATAATTACGTTTTTTTTACGTTTCAAAACTCATAAACTGAAAATATGTTAAAAAGTACCCTTAAATTTAAAAAAGTAATTTTTCGCCCCCCGTTTACCCGAATTTTCCCCTTTCTCTTACCCATTATTATTGTTTTCAAATTTTATTATAACATACTATTATTTATTCTAAAGGAATCCGTATTTCAAATTATACCAAAATTGGCCCAGTAATTTACTATTTAACGCATTTTCTCGGTTTTCCCCCTTATTGGTACTTTTTTAGTCCCCATTCTAGTATCTATATTTTTTTTCTTAAATAGGTTCGCTTATTTTTTGAGAGAGTATAATGCTTTTTAAATTTTGTTTGCATCTTGTTTGGTTTAGAAGATAGAAGTTTACCGATTTTACCCTTTTGTACCCCCTAAATATTTGAATTTCCAAAAATCCTTTCTTAGTGGATTTATACAACGGGAGAGGAACCTACAGTCCACAGTGTTAGCTGGGCGATGATAAATCAGTCAGTCAGTCAGTAATGTTATTTTTTATATATATACATATATAGATAACAAGTGCTTTGGCCCAAAAAAAAACGTTGAAATAAACTCACTGGTTATGAAAATCGGTTTATAATTTTACCTAGCCTCCATACAAATGTCCTCTTAGTCTTTTAAAACTTAACTTACCTTTAGCGGCACCAGATTTTGTCTACGCTCCCTTTTTTAAAAAAAATTGTTTAAAAGCTCATTCAAAACAAAATTCGCTAATAATAAATTTAAAAGAAATAAAAAACTCCAGCTAGTTTAAAAGCTTTTGTAAAGACCAACTCAATGCGATGATCGCATTAGTCAAATATTTTGCGAAAAAGACGTAACCACAAACAAGTATATATTTTTGATTTCTTTATTTATTTGGAAATATTTTTTTAATTGATTTATTTTACCATGTATGCTATTAAAAATCTCCTTTAACGGCAATCAGCATCAAGCAATTTTTGCTAAAAGTAGTGGTAAAGTTTTCTTGGGCAAATATTTGACAAATGTTAAAAATACATGAAAACTTTAGCTGACTATTATTGGAATTGCAGAGCGCGACAGTTAGCTTAAGCACAAAATTTTTTTACTTTTCTGTAGGCTACATCGTAGTCAAACTTTACATACCTTCATATTTCCTCCATTAAAGTAATTTTAATTTAAATTTGTTTTCTGTTTTTCGTTTTAAAAATAAATTTTTTAATTTCGCTAACTCTTAACAGGAAATGATTATGGCATTTTAGGTTATGTTAATTTTTAGCGAAATTCGAAAATGCATACACTATTTTATTTGAAATGCCTTATTATTTTCCTGTTCAAATACTAATAACACTTTATTATAATAAAATGTATATATGAAATGTCAAATTCTAAATATATATGTATTTGTAATACGTATAGATCAGTGTCATTATTCTTTGGGTGTTACTTTTTAAAGTAGACGAATAATATAATTGTGGGCTTGGAAAAAGAAATGGAAAAATAAATGTAATATAACAGTTGGTATTTTCAAATTATTTAGCTGGATCGCTTTTGTAGGGTTCAAACTACCTTATTTCATAGGCAAAATTAACCGAAATGAATTTACTTCAATTTTGAAAGCAATCTTAATTTTTTTAACACTCCTTGATATTCATTTTTCATAAAAAAGTTTCTAAATATTTCCTTTTCATACATTTTTGATTATCTTCTTAAAAAATATGTATGTATGTCTTTATAGTGTTTCTGCTATAATAAATTTTCTTTTATATTAAACATATTGTTGATAAAATATTAAAATTTCATGTTTCAAGAATAAAGAAAAATTTGTACTTAAAATAATAAGAAAACTCCCCAAAGTTAAGCCAAATACATAAGTCAGCTAAATTTGCAAAAAGCAAAAGGATTTCGTTTCCTTTTTTAAGTGAAAGTAAAGCTTAGTGTTTTAAGTAGATTTAATATTGCAAAAACAACAACAACAACAAAATAGATAAAGTTTCTATTTTAGTTTATACTCGAATTTTTTTAAGGAAACAACCCTCCCTCATGTTTTAAGCAACTTTTCAACAAAATATAGTTTGAAAAAGTAAAGCATACTTTATGGGAGACTTGATTTTCTTTCGAGGCGTATCTGTGTGCCTTTGTATTTACGTGTATGTGTTTCGACTGTGATTAGTGTTTTTATCCAAAAAAAAAAAAACTTGCAACTTAACTACAAGCAAACAGGCAATTTCTTATTTCCCATTTGTTTATCCTTTTTATTTTGGGTCCTCTTACACATTATTTACCGTAAATTTGCGGCATCCTTTGTAGGTTGAATTTAGTTGTAGTTTGCAGAAGATTCTCATCAAAATAAAAAATAAATGAGAAGAATTATTTTGTTTTGCTGTTTTACGTGTTTCGTTGTGGTCAAAGTTTCTCTATTTAAGTTTTTAGGTTTTTCGGGTGAAAAATAAACTGGGTTAAGATGAAAAGTTTTATTTAGTTTCACAATAAACGAAAACACATTTACACACACACATACATTTCAAGACACACAATTCGAATAGTTTTACTCTAATTAAATGACAGTAAAGATTTTGTAGTTTGACATGTTTGTTTTTGAAACTGAAGTTGTGGTGTTAAATGGAAAATTGTTAAAATTGAAATGTGTTCTCAGAGAATTGTTAAAATAAAAATAAAGAAAAATAATTTGGAATTAAATGCAGTCAAAACTAAATAAAAAACAAATATTTGAAAACAATTAATTTCAATTACAAATTTACTATGGAATTTTTTTAAATTTTTATGAAAATTATTGAATTAGAAAAAAAAGAAGAAAATTAAAGGGAATGAAAGAAAATATTGAGCATTTCCTTAATTATTAATATTCTTAAAAATCAAACAAAAAAATGTTTCAAGTTTACGATAAAAGAAATTTAATAACATTTTTAGCATAAAAAGAACTTTTGAAAAGTTTAAAGATAAAAGAAGTTTTGAGAAATTTTTTGATAAAAACCTTCTTAATTTAGAAAAAAAATTTTACAAAATTTGGATTAAAAAATTTTTCTATATAGTAGAATTTTAAAGAAAATTTTTTTTGTTAGATAAAGATTACAATTTATTTTTTTTAACGAAAAAATTGATAACAAATATTTCCCCTTCGGAAAATTTTCAATAAATTCCCTACTGATAAAGAATTAAGAAAAAAATTATGTAAATTTTTTTATTATTTAAAAATCTAAAAAAGTTTTTAAAACATTTAGAATAATATTCCAATAAACTTTATATTAAAAAATAATACTCAATAAATTTTTAAGATAAAATAATAAAATTAAAAGAAAGTTAACCGTGAACTTTAAATAAATTTGGAAAACTTTGGATAAGACATTCATTTATGAACAATTTTCAGATAAAAACAAAATATAAATTCCTTAAGCTTTTGCGATAAGTTTTGAATAGAAAAAATTAATGAATTTAAGTAAGATTAATTTAAAAAAAAATCATCCCAAGCAACAAAGATTAGTCGTAACCATGTCGGTAAGACGTCTAAAGTCGACTCCGGCCGACCCATTTGACGTCGTACCGACCACGCTATGACTTAAATTTAAACCGTTTAGGGGAACAGGAATCCTGTACTTTGCCGACCACCACTTTTACGACCAACAGTATTTTAATAACGACCAGAGGAATGAAATGGTATCATTTAGGTGACTGATTTTATTATAATATTGGTCGGCTAAATATAAATAAATAATTAAATAAATTTATCTCAAGCGACGAAGAGAGGAATGAAATGGTATTTTCTTTCAATTTAGTGACTTATTTTATTATAATGTTGGTCGGCTAAATATAAATAAATAATAAAGCGACTGGTATTACTTTAAAGTTCTTTTTATTTTCTTTTTGCAAATCATTTATGCAGAACTACAAATCGTTAAAACGGCAACGCTTAAAATTTCACCGATAAAAGTTTATGTTCTACTTCGATAAAATATAACATTTTTATATTTTCAGAAACATATTATATTAGTTTTTTATAAATAAATATTAAACATATTTTTTTGTATTGCTTATGCAAGCTTTGGTAAAAAATACCATTCCTATTCTTAACAGCATCTTAAATTGCATAAAAATATTTTTTTTTAAATATCATTTCAATTTTAATCATGGCAGAATTTTTTTTTTAAATATGGCGGCTTTATGGTTGTCATCATCATCTGACCACATATGAACCAAAAACGACTAATAGCCGCTTTTTTGGTTAAGATCCAACTAAATTTGTACATTATACGACATATAGCATATTTGCACATATAGCTTAGATAAAACAACGGTCGTTTGGTGACCACAAAGTGCGTCGCAACGACGTTGCAACGTGACTAAAAGCAATGAGTCATTGTACGACCTCGCTATGTGGTCGTAGCGTGGTATTATCAATAATAAACTTAAATGACTGAAATTGAAAAGATTTTCTACAAAATCCGACAATGCAAGTCGCGAAAAAGTCAGGCAGTGTGGCTTGGGATTAAATATGAATTTTTATGAAAACTTTCTTTAAGCTTTTTATTTATAAAAACTTTAAAAAAATTGAAAATTTACGATAAAACTTCGATCTGTGAAATATTTACGATAAAATTTTTATAAAACTTAAATTTGTAAAAAAAATTTCGATAAACATTTTTTTTTAGTTTCCATGTTTCTTTTCATAGAAAACTTTTCATAACAATTTTATTTTAATAAACACTTTTTATATATAAACTGTTTAAATTAGTTTGTATTTTAATAGCTCTAATATATTTTTATTATAAAATATTTTTGTTTTTTTCATATAAAATGTAACATTTTTTATTATTTTAAAATATGCCCATATTTTCTTTTATATGTATTGAAAATGTTTGATCAATTTTTTATCTAATAAAAATATTTTATTTGTTTTATTAATTTTATTTTCTAATTTAATATAACAATATAATTACAAATAATATTTAAACCTATTTAACCAAGAGAGTAACATGGACTATTTGTCCGTTATAAAATAAAATACCGGGGTCTAATCGTCCCCTCAATCCCCAGATAAACAGACTAGCAAACTACTGACTAGTCATCCAGTTCTTTAAATGTCTTTATAAAACCTTTTCTAATTGAGTAAATATGTGTATTACTGCTATAACATTCATTAATACTCTTTAATTAATACATGTTCCTTTATACACTACATGCATGTCCACTTAAGTTTACTTATCAGATAAAACAAACACCATTAATGCCACAACGCTAAAACACACTACGACACACATACACACATACACAAACTACATTTTTCCACTTAATAACCCAGAAAATACTTAACAAAATGCAATCGCACACTTAAACCGAAAAATATTTTTATTTTTTTTATTTTTATCATCTCTCTTCACCAAAAATACACACTCTTATACTCGTTGCCACATAAAACTTTAATCCCTTAACATACGACTAAAATTTAGGAACAACAACTAGTAAAGGAAAGAAATGTCAAGTGCATGATAAATGCTAAAATGAGACTACGTGAATAGGAAAACTGACAAAAAAATTGTGTTCATTTTTGTTAAACGAAATTAAATAAACTAAAATGAGAAAAAAAATTACACGCAAATACATACAAACATAACATTGACAACAGAAAAATTCTTTATTTTTATACAACATTTAAGATAAAATAATATCTTTGTATGTGATAAAAATAAATTGTAGGTTCTAATGTCATTAGAAAATACCTTGTTGAGTGTTTACCTTAGACTTACCCTACCTTGCGTTTATTAATTACAAACAAAGAAAAATATTAAATTCGGTGATGCCGAATCGTAAATACCCTTCAACAATTTTAAATCACAGGCATTTTTTTGTTAATTTAAGGTAAAAAAAATATATAAAAAAGTTTTTACACATTGACAAACAATTTTTTATTAAAAACAATTATGTATTTGAAAAATTTTGATTACAATAAAATTTAAAAATTTTCCAAAGGTTTTTCATAAAAAAATTTATGAAAACCTTAAATAAGCGATATATTTGGCGATTTTCTCGAAAGCATTTCCAAAAGTTTGATAGCACATTAAACCCTGGGTGACTTATGGGAGCTATGAAAATTTCATTTCAACCAACATACGGACAGACGGATAGACGAACAGACGGGCATGGCTAAATATATTCCCCTATGTGGATTCAGAATATATACACTTTATAGGGTCGCAAATGAATATTGTAGAAATTAAAAGCCTATATATACACTTGCCACGTGTGTAGAGGGTATAATAAAAAAACTGTTCATGCACCATGTTGTATATATACAACATACAAACAAAAGCCTCCAAAAAAGTTTTGAATAATATATTTAACTTTTTTTATTTTATTTTACTTTTTTACTATATAATGTAGTTAGAAAAAATCTAAATTGTTTTAAGTTTTTCTTAAAAAGTGAGGACCCTTTTTATTCACAAAATTTACAGCAAAAAAAAATCGATCGACTTCTTAGAATGATCAATTAAATACAGAACACAAAAACGTTGTACTTGTTGTCAGGTGGAAAACAAAACTGAAGTAAAGGCCTACAATATATTTTTGGAAAATTTCGCGATGCAAAAATTTACCGTTAGAAATTATAAAAAAAAACTCTAGAAAAGTGTTGTTGTATACATATAACAAGTGCATGAAAGGGTTAAATAAAATTATAATCTTTATTAAAAAAGATTTTGATTTGAGCTCATTTCGTAGATCCACTTTTTATCCAAATGCTTAACACATTTCAGTTATCCATTAAAGTTTTTTAGAAAAATTAAGAATATTTAAGTTTTTTGTAAAAAATCAAGTTTTTAAATTAACAAACCTTTATAAGTTAAAAATCTTTTTATAACGATATTGTTAAATAACAATAAAAACGTAAAATGTTTAAGACAAATGTATATCAGAATTAAGGTGATCAATTTGAGTTTACTCTATCTGCGTCTATCTAAAAACGTTCTTCTTTTTGAAACAATATTCTTAAAGCCAATTTCCTTATTTTCAAATGCTCTAAGTTTGAAATAGGTTAAAAAAGCGGTTATATATTTTTGGAATTTTCTAATTAGCTCCAAGTATTCTTTAATCGCACACATCTACGCTATGTGTTCACGACCTTATATAAGTTTGTATGCAAATGCAGAGCATTTGTTTAAAATTGTGATAAAATATCTGAGTGGTTGAATCATATTTTTTCACTCACTAAAAATTTGGTTTATTTTATATATGATTTCGTAGCTTCAATATATTTTATAAACTAACCAACTTTGTTTTAATTCTTTCTTGCTACTTAGCCGATTTAACTTTTATTTTGTCAAATTTGGTCAAAGCAAACTTCAATAGTTTTCAAAAACATTTATAAAAAAATGTAATAATAATTTTTTTTAATTAGTCCATTTACATAAGTATTTAACTTTTAATAACTTTACTTTCTAGAAAAAATATTAGCAGATTTAGTTTCCCACAGACACGCGGAAATAAGTAAGTCCATTGAGGAAGTCACAAGAAACAAAAATATTTTAACATTTGTTTTTTTTTTTAAGTTTCTTACAC
>NDXZ01025462.1:0-27294 GCA_003055125.1 Paykullia maculata | reverse complement strand
GATAACACAGTATGCATATTGCATAGTCGTATTCTTCCCTAATATAAGAACTTTAAGCCAGAATAAAATTCATTGATAAATTTATAATGAATAAGTTCAATAAAAAAATATGAAAATATGACAATTACAAATTTATTATATTTATGTGTGAGACAAGCCTTTTTGGGAAATTTGAAAAAGGGACTCATTGGCCCAGAATCAGCAAAGATATGGACAAAAGCCTAAATGGACTAAAATTAGTATTATAAAAAATCAAGTTTTCTAAGCCTTTAAATATTTTTCGGACATATAAATACATACGTATACATATACACACAATAATAAATACACCTAGTGAAGGGTATATAACGTTTGGTTTTTGTATAAGTTATTTTTCGTTTTTATTTTTCGTTAAACTAAGGAAACTGTTAAAAAAGTCTACGAAACAAAATTAAAAGATTATGTGAATAACAGGGGCCACATTACGGCATTCGATAACGATCGAAAATAAAAAATTCTAACCGGAATTCCTATACCAAATGTAAAGAAAACTCGATCAATCGAATAAAATTTTATTCGATATCGAATGTCGTAATTTGCCTCCAGTTTTCCAGATACTAATATAAACAAATATTCTTAAATTAAGATAGAAGAATAGAGGCAGTAGAATTTTTTTATTTGATATTGTTAGTTTGCAGTACTGATTTTTTTCCGAGTATTTTTTTTTTTTAACAACACAAGGACATACGAACGGACGGCGATTATAAGACAAAAAACGTCTCGAATCAATAATTTTTTATATACAAACATATCTATTTAAGTACTTAATCTATTTAAATGTAAATCTTCACCATGTAATACCTCAAATTTCTTTTCTAATTTGTATGCGTGTGTTTGTATGTGTGCGTGTGTGCGAACACATAATTATTTATAGTCTAATTTATTATTAAACGCCATAAATGCATTTTCAAATCAATATAACAATCATCAATTCAAATTGTGAATTAAAAACCGTAACAACTACAACAAAAACTAAACAGCAAAAACATTTACAGTTATAGAAACAAAGAAATTCCCTCGAGTCAATCAACAGCAGAAACAATCAAAATATTTGCTTGTTAATACGAGAGAGTATCTGTGTGTGTGGTGTGTAAGAAATGAAACAATAAGAGCGAATAATGTGTTTTTGTTATGCACGTTTGACCCAACTAAATTATTAAATAATTCATAAATTAATGTGAATGAAAACTGAAATGAAACGATTAAAAAAGACACGATGAAGACATTAAATTTTTAAATGTTTGCTTTAAAACTGTTGAGGGGAGATTCTAGAAAAGGACGGCGCTTTAAACGTACAACGAGGAGAGACCGAAAATGCAAGTTATAAAGAAGGAATAAACATTTATTGTTTAATGATAAGGTGTGCCTTTGAAAAAGAAAATTGAAAATAAATTGGTGGAGATTTTGTTAAAGAACTTAAGTTGATTTTTTTAATTTTTTGAAGAAGAAAAAAAAATAATGAATAATTTTTTTAAATAAATTTCAAACCATAGTTTACTCAAGAAGGCTGATTGGTGTACATAAAGCGGAATTTTGTGGTAAATATCTTCATTCCAACTTTGGTAAATATCTTTATTCCAACTTTTAAAATTTTTGGAAATGCAAAACTAAAGCAAATAGAAAACTAATTTGTGTAAACATTGCGTCTTAAAAATTTGATTTTATAATTTGAAGACTGGAAATTTACTTCATTTAGACTTAAAAGACTTTGTCAAAAGTCCACAGATATACATATATATACTTAAATACTAGATGACTTAAATTAAACAGAAGTAGAATTTTGCCTGCATTATTATTTTATAAACAAAAATGAAAATCAAATATTTTATGTAAAATTAAGTTTTAATTTATATGTGCTAAAAAAAAAAATAAAAAAATAGATTGAGATAAATTTTGTTGCCTGCTTTTTACTTTCCAGATCGAGAGGATTGTAGTTCAAGTAATATTTGTACACGAATAATAAAATTAACTATCCTAGTTGGAATATTAAATATGATCGGAACTTTTTTTAGTTCTATAACAATTATTCTTTTTAACTGCACAGTACTGTAAATATTTAAAGTATGTAAAGCTAAACATAATAAAGAATTGGCTTCTCCTGCTTAACCAAGTTCTTTATTTGTACTTGTGTCAATATCTCTTTTTATTTACAGATGTTTGTCTTAATAATGACCACTTGATAATAGAAAAATTTAGTTTCTTTAATTTTAGTAATTGGAAAAACAAAAGATTTTAAAAGAAATTTTGGTCAAGAAAAACATATTTTGTTATGAATAAAGATGTTAGCTTGGGAAAAATTTTTTTTTAATATATTATATTCCCATGCACATCCTTTAAAAGTAATTGCAAAATTAATGGATAATAGCCTACAACCGACACTCATACATTGAAATCGGAAAATTCTCTGTTCTTAACACATTCATATAAATGTGCATAGAAATGTAATAATGTCTGTGCGTATGAATTAAAATAAGAGAACATTGAACAATTATAAATTTAATTGCAATAATTATTATTTCTGTTATAATAGTTATTGTTGTTGTTGTTGTTGCTGTTCAATTAAACGTTATCAATTACAGGACTTTGACAGGAACAATTGAAATTATTTAAATTATAAAGTATGTGTGTGTGAATGTTTGAAAGTAAATGCACAACGCTTGTTTGAAATACAATGAACAACTATTTGATGCTGTGTCTGAAATATAAGCAAAATTATATATATGATATCTTCTTTATTTAGAATTTCTAAGATAAATCTATTATTTTATAGAAAGTTTTCGATAGTTATAATAATTTAAGCAAAAATTTATTTCATCGTGGAAAATTCTTGTTATTTTACCGAAAGAAAAGAATTAAGGTTTTAATAAACTGATGCTTATATTATTGTGGCGATAGACCATCGCAAAAAAACTTTAATATACCGCCATCAATGCATAGCTAATATTTTTGTAATGAAAGTGATTATAAGAACTATTTGATTCATAACAGAAACAAAAAAAAAATCCACGACAAATTTATTTTAAAATTAAAGTTTAAATAAAAAAAATTTTGTTTCAAAAAATAAAAATTTTCCATAAAAATTGTTAAGGTTTTAAAACTGATTTATGAAATTTTTGAACAAAGCTAGAAACCTTCTTAAGTAGCTGGGATTAAAAAAAGTACTAAAAACGGCACCATAAAAAGAAAAAAAGTATGTTTAGTTTATTCTTGTTAAATATCTTTTTGCTTTCAAAGAACAGAAAAACAGATAATGTTTGCAAAAAATAATAAAATTTAATTGATAATTACTGTTAAAAAAGTTTTGACCGATACATTTTATATTAAAAGCAATTTTTTTCCTTTTTCAACAAAGTATTAACATTATATTGGCCATCTACTGTTTCCACTCAATTACATTTGCATGTATTCAATTTAGTTAAACATTAGATCAATCAATTGAATTTTAAGTATGACACGTCTTAATGTAATTAATTATTAACGATTAGAATAATGGAAAAGTTTTGTTTTGTCTCGCTTTATCATATTCAAATACAATGGAACCAAACAAAGGTTTAATTAAATTAGCCGGTATTTGTTAATATTAATGTACCTGTTGTACACACATAAACAAAAGTGGGTGAAAATATTTTAAACTATGGTAAATTTCCTGTGCAATAATAAAATATTACTTTATTAAACGTGTTGCTATTGAAGTTTAAATCGATTATGTTTAAATGTTTATAATTAAGCCTTAAAAATTAAAAGGTAAATATTTGAAGGCAAAAAAAAAAATGAAATTATAATTACAAGGTCATAAAGAATTCTTGGAAAATATTAAAAAAATAAAATTGATTTAATTCTTAATGTAACAATAAATGGATTCAAAAATGATAATTGGGCTCATGGTTATGTGGCAGATTAATAACTCTGGCAGAACTTAAACCTGGAACTTCCATACTAAAAGACAAGTAGACATTTATTAAAAGTTTTGGTTTAACCTAAAATACAGCTTTTATTTTCATACTTGCTTTTTGGTCTCCAATTAATGTGAGACCCAAAAACTTAACAACATTTTGTGTCAATTAAAGTATCAACAAAATTGTCCTTGAAATAAAAGTTCAAATTATTCTTTGCTAATAAATTTACGTGTAAAAATGTCTACTTATTTCTTAAATTCTTAGGATAAAAAAGAAAAATTATAAAAATCACACATTCTTTATTGTTTCCTTGTTCAAAGTTTAACGATTGCCAATCAACTAAGGTGGATACTTAATATTTAATTATGTTTGAAATAAATCATACGCCTTCACACGTATTGATATAATACTTAAAAAGAAACGAAAAACGAACTTTTTCGAAATTAAATGAAAAGTAAAAAAAACCAAGAACATAAATTTTAAGCTGCAAAAGTTTATAAATGATAAACTAAAACATTGACGTGTAAGAAAGTGCAAAATAACGCCCTAAGCTAGAAGTATAAGTTCACAAGTTAAAGAGTTATTGAAAATAAAATTGACAAGGATGCCACGATAAAAAAAAGTATTCCAGTTTGCCATAATTAAGGTCAAGGGTTTAGTTACCACCAGAGTTGCCTGCCAGTCACACTTTGTAAAATATAATTTCTAGGAAGACAAAGTTGTCAAATAGCTATTACAACTAATAAGAAAGTTATAGTAGGTCAAGCCCGACCATGTAATACCTTAAGTTGAAGCATATAAAATATAAAGTTATTTAGACTGAATTGTATTAAGACGTTTTTGGGCAGACGTACCAAAGGTATGGCTTGGCATCTGACTTCGTTATTAAATTGGATGGTGATACTTTCAAACAACACTTATATAGGTGCGGGGACATAAGACCAAAACTGGCAAATGGATAGCTGATGAGCCTGGTAGAAGAGTCAGAGCCTTGGCTAAGATGCGCTCAAACATTACCGTGACTTGGAAACCAGCCAGGTACTGTTAAGCATGGAGAATTAAACGGCCTAGGATAGATCCACAAAGCACAACTATAACTTATGAGTTAGTAGACGGCGGCTAATTATATCGTAGCCATGATAACCCACCAATGCAGATAAATCAAATTGGTTTACTATTTAGTAACTTCTGCAGGAATTCTCATGAACCAGAGGAAAGACTTTCTATCGCCTTATATGCTCCTGGTTTGCACTTGCAAATATTCAAATCCAGTACTGTGGCACCTGCAGGGTAGACAACCTAACTAATCTCCTATAATAAATTAGAGATAGCGGGTGATTTGTTAATCAAAACTAAGCCGTGTCGCTTCATTAATGCCCCTGACTTTTTCTTTATCAATTATCTTTCTATACTTACAACATTTTGTCTTCTTCCTTTGGCGCACTCAAGTGAACTGCACATCTATCTTCTCATTTTTGATAAAAATAAGTCGTTTAATCAAGTCAGAAAATAATTTTATGTAGGTAAAGTTTTCTGGGGTGTTACAAACATAAGCACTTACACATCCCACTTCACCTCTTTATAGTAGTGTAGGATGTAATGCGTAAAAATGAAAGTTGAATAAATAAATATGAAGACAAATAAGTATGTATAATATGTATCAAACTCAATAAAATGTTCCTTTATTTTTTTGCTTGTTGATATGGCTCCAATAATCATTACATGACAGACATGATATAAATTTTCCTTTCAATTTGTCGAAAACAAATGGAAAGAAACTAAAAGAATTTGCTAACAAATTACTTTTGGCAAAGAAAATTATTTTCCAAAAACGTACTGCAGAAGAAAATAATAATTTCGATAAATATTTGTACACACACACACATACATAGAAATATATGCAACACATATTCGATATGTTGTGATGTTGTGTGAATGTGTGGGTGCTTTGAAAATATTAAAATTAACATAAGAAAAGTAGCATGAGAAAATAAGTAGATAAGTTGGAAAATTCGCCTGTGTTGGCATTTATATTTTTACTTTAATGGAGGAAAATCTTTTTCGTCCGTTGATACTGATGACTTCGTCATTATATTCATTGCGTTACTGCTAGTTCTTGAGAGTAGATGAAAATCCTGTGTACAACAGACACGTACTGCCAGTAAATCTTTTCATATTAAAATAATTCATATTGACAGAAGGGTGTAAAAAAATAGCACGCTAGAGGTTGGTGACATTGAAGATATTACAATAAAGGTTATGAAAAATATTTTTATGGCATTAGAAGGCACTTAATTGTTGCAATTCGAACTTATTTATTTAAAAATTTAAAAATTTTCAATAGCTAAATATCTGTATACTGGTTAAAGGACTGACAAATAGTGTACACTTTTAAGCTACTGCTAAAGACACTATGAGACCTGAAAGTTTATTAATATTATTTGTAAATAAAATAGACTAAATTCTTCAAATTGAATTTTTTTCATAAAGTTGAAACAAAATAACTCTTTTTTTTGTTTTTAATTGTTGTTTGTATGTTTTTTATATTAAATAATTTTGTTTTTTTATTTTAAAAACAGAAAATACATTTATGATGCCCTTTGGGTTAAAATAAATAAACACTTCATTGAAAGTGTTGGCTGATTCAAAATTTTGTTGTTGAATTAAGCAATAAAACTTCGAAATCAGTTCTAAATGTTTTAAGAAAAATATCTGGTCCTTAATAATTTTATGTGTTAATGACTGGCCTTTGGCCAACTAAACAAAACGTCCCCCCAAATTTCAAAATATACAAAGATCCGTATTTTCAATGCCTGTTTGAAATCCAAACTGCTGTATGGAAGCGAAACATGACTTATGGCGAATATTATAGCGAGAAGACTGCAAGTTTTCATAAACAAATGTTTGATGCCGCATCTTTAACGTTATCACCAACATTAAACTATGGCGATTAACAAATAAAAAGCCCATAACTTGCCAAATTGCAAGAAAAAAAGGAGATGGAAAGGCCACACATTGCGAAGACCAATTGGCAGCATCACAAGGACAGCATTGGAATAAAAACCCCAAGGTAGCCGACACTCAGGCTGCCCTAAGAACGTCTGGCATAGAACAGCCCTACAAGAACTTAATATCCAAAACAAATCTTTTATCAAAATAAAAAATGAAAGAAAAGTTTGACGTTTTCTCGAAAAAGTCTTATGTTCCCAAGTGAAATGAATAAAGGGAAAAAAATGCCTGGCCTTTGTGGTGGCATGGTGTAGTGGTTCGAATTCGTTCGAATTCCGGCAGAGGAAAAAATATTTATGCTGCGTTCGAATTTAAGCTGAAAGGCTTCAATCCCCGCTCTAGACAAATTCAACCAAAAAGTAAAGCCCTCGGACATTCCAGCTCTTACTCCTGGTATCAGGGAAAGGTCTGCATCACATGTACATTCAAGAAGTCGCCGGCTATAGGGGAAAAACCAGAAAAATAACAACAACAAAATTCTCAGCAAGACTCCACACTACACAGCAAGGATCGGCTGGGTAGTCTACATACGTGAACCGTCACCGAGTGACATAACCCGACAGTGGTCAAACCACGAGTTAAATTAGTATGCGTTAACCATCGCCCCTGTGTGACTTGCAAGGAAAACACAGGTAGCAACTTTATGATGTTTGACATTTCTTAAAACCATAGCTATTTGGCAAACCTCGTCGAGCCAAAAACCGCCCTTGACATAAATGGCTTCACCATTTGCATGCATTTGAATTGTGTTACTATCTTTTTACTCCCCACTGTCTGAGGGTACATGTGTAAATGTATATGATATAATTTTAATGTTGCTTGTTTAAATACCATATGATGACATTCCATCTTCATAAATAATACCACTTTAAAAGTTTTCTGTTCTTTTATTTTTTGTTCTCGTTATTGTACATGTTATGGCTGCTTGGTCTAACAACCACAAAACGAATTAAAATCTCTAAGGACTTAATGAATTTTTGTAAATATTTTCACAATAAATTGTAAAGGGAAGAAAGTAAAATAAAAACATACATTCACATGCGTTCAGCTCAATGTAGGGCCAGCTTTTTAGCCCCAGACAGACAGGCAAACAGACGTTGGCTGTTAAGCACAAGCATGGTGAGACAGACAAAGAGATGGACAGACAAAAATAGACGACAGACAGGCTGATAAATAGATAAATAGAATAGAACAAGTACATGCCTATAGTTAAACAACTTCAATCTGTAGCATGTAGCCAAAAAATACAATAAAAAAATTAAATGAAACACACAACTGATGTTGTTCATTGAGGGTTTTTTTTCTAAAATAATATTCACCGAAAATATTTTAAGATATTTTTGTTATTATTTTATTTTTTAAACTTGTTACACACTACAGAATATTTTTTTCACTCCCTTAGGGGTTCTCTGTTGTTCTTTTCACTTTTTACTGTTGTTGTTTTTTTTTCTATCTCATTTTGTTAAGTTTAACTTGGAAGGAGAGCACTTGTACATATGAAAGTGTGTCATGAGTACAAAAACACAAAATTAAAATGAAGTGGAACATGCATGTCGTTGACTAAACGCCCACCATCCTTGATTATTTAAGTTGGAGTAAAGGAGAAAGTTTACAGGTTATAGGTAACGTTCGTGCTTCTATATCTGTATATTAAATATATGTTCGTTTATGTATATTTGCATAGTATAATATTGTGGCATATATTTTTTATGCACACGCTGCTTTATTATCATATAAATTTATCTTTTGTTATTTTTATTGTCGTGTTTTTATTTCTTTTGTAAATTTTCTGGAAAAAAATAGTCTTTAGAGATGGTTAAGGTATTTGTAGATGTAAGTAAGTTTTAAATAACGTTGAGAAAGGGAAGGTCTATTGAGGAAATAGGAGCCCTATATTCGGCTGTGCCGAATTTTGTATACCCTTCACCAATACTGATATTAATATATGCACAAAATTAAAAGTAAAAAATGCGTTTAATTAAGCAATGCTAAGCTAAGGCAGAAGGAGTCATATTATTTTTATCCTCCGGTTAACTCCAACTGAATGCAGTAGAAATAGAGAAAACGAAAAAAAAACTCTGAAAGTTAATAATTTGTAAAGATGCCTACAATTAATTTTTACACACAGAAAAATAAGTTCATCTAAAAATACTGTCCATTAAAAAAATTTATTGATAAAAAATACCGCCTTAAATGGGTCACAAAAGTGCTATGCCAGGCCAATAATGATTAAATATTAAAATGACCAATCAAAAGATCAACACGCAGTACAAAATCTCATTTCATTATAGAAAGAATGGCTTAAGTTTTGCTGGTCGATGTTGCTTGTAACATTTTTCCAGCTACAGATGGTATTATGCCTTTGATCCTCTTAAAAAACGCATACAGTGGGAGAAGAGACGAGGTGTTTACCATTTTTGTCTCTATTTAAGATACCTTTTAAGTTGGCTCATCCGCAGTCTTATGAGTCCCTGAAGCGCCGACCTATAATCCCTAACTACTCTTGACGTCACTGAGTTAGATCTCAGTACCAATAGAGGAGCCCAACTGCCTACAAAGATGGTCATGCACCTCTTCTGCTGCTGAATACTGCATCGAATCAAAATTTTTTTTTGGAAAGATCTGCCCTTGAAATAAACTACAGTGACTTTCTAGTCTGAACTACTCTAAAATTTCAAGTGATTCGTTTATCTTCGACACACATTAGGACTAAGCCACAATAATCTTTTCGGGACAAGTATTTTAGTGCAATAAATAAAGTCTCAGTACAGTGACTGGTAGTTTGTTCCGCTGTCTTTACCCTTCCGCCATTCGATTTGATCCATCTCGATAAAAATAGTGGCCTGATTCGAAATCACTTCAAAATCTAGTTAAAATGCAATAAAAATGTAATTTTTTTTTTATAAAAACTTGTTATTTTATTCAAGTTACCACTGGCAACACTGGTTAACATATATGTAATTTGTTGTTACTTGTTTTTCGTTTTAATTATTACAATAAAAATTATTTAAACATTCTTGCGTCAACAATGTGTTTGACGCTAATTTATGCATAATATATTTATCGCTTTAGTTGTTTCTCAACGTAAATGAGAAAGTTACTGGATGGGTTTCTTTTTCTTTTGTTTAACTTCTTTAATTGTTTAAAAATCTTATTAAAGTTGTAGAAAATGACTTTAAATATACATAAGGCTAAAAGGTAAAGTTGTTTAAAACTGAAATACTTTAAAGATATTTGTCTACTTTTGTGCTGTAAAGTTACTCGGATTGTAAAAAGTAAAAATACTTTTAGTATTTTATAGAATTAAAAATGCTTCTGCCTCTTTAGGTAAAAGTTTAATGGCATAAAGCATAAGTTTTTAGGGTCATATCATAAATTTTTATTTAAGGGATTTATGGGTTTTGTGGTAAAAAACATAGTTAATAGTTTTTTATGCTTATTTAAGAGCTGTTGTTGTTTTGAAAGTGGTTGCAAATATAAGAGTAAACAACTTTAAAGTTACTTTAGGAAGTAAAATTGTTAAACAATTTGTTTTCTTTAAATAGAAAATTTTCCATAAATATTTCTTAATACGAAACTTATCAAAAATCTAAACTTAAGGGAAAAAGCAAATATTTAATAAAATCCACAATATATGGACAATAAAAAATGTACTAAATATTTTTAAAGAAGAAGTTAATGTTAAATAGAGAATTTATTAACAAATTATAATTTTAGCCAGGTTTGAGTTTTGTGCGAATGTTAAGCACTATTTTTGAGAGGACGGAGGATAGAAAAGAAAATTTACATAAATTGATGCTTAAACTCTTTTTTGTTCCAAATATTGTAATATTTTGTTCTTAATTAACGAAGTTCTTGCTGAGTTTGGATTCAGTTTTAGATCAGTTAAAGTTTATTTTAAGTTAAGAAAGTTTTCCATTCATATTTTTGAACAAAAAGTTAAGCGTATTTTGAAAAGATCAGTAGGTTGCTTGATTTAATTTTCTTAATAATTAAAAGTTTTTAAACTTAAAAAAAACATGTATTTTAATTCAATAACTTTTATGCCCAAATTCCCTGTCATTAGTTAACTATTTGCAAACTTAAAGTATAACTATTGTTAAACTACTACGGGCTCTTCACTAATGGTTAACTAAGAACTAAAAGAACTTTATTGGCTAAGCCAGCCTAAGTTATTGAATTATAATGTTTTTATTTTTTTAGTTTAATTGAAAACTTTTAATTTTTAAGAAAATTAAATCAAACAACCTTCTGACATTTTCAAAATTTGCTTAAGTTTTTGTTAAAAAATATTTTTTTGGAGCAAAAAAAAAAAAAATTACTTAAACTTTTGCCCATAATGAATTTTACATTTGAATTAATCTTAAAGAAAACCAATTATTTTCTTCAATTTCATTTTTTGCAACTCACATTCCATGTGCAAACTTTCCAAAATAACAATTGTTAAAGCTTCACATAAGAAAGTAAGAAAACGCTTTTCATGGCTCATTTATTTAAGTAAAAAAACAAAACGTACGAAATAAAATAAGCGAAAGAAAACCCATAATTAAAATGAAATTGAAATATGTTTTTACAATTATGGCCAATTTTTCTTTTACAACAAAAAAAAAAAAAAATTCTTAAACACTCATACTCATCAGGAAACAATTAAAATGGAAATTGAATACCAACTTCAGCAGCATCAGGACTAACAAAAGAAGAAGCAAATCATAAGTAAAATAGAACAAACTAATGCAGCGAAGAAAAATTATAATTTCAATTATTACGAAAATATGAAATAAAATAAAAAATAAATAAAAAAAATCTTATAAAAAAATGTTCTTTTATACTTTTTTCCTTTTAAAGTTTAATTTAACAGCAGCAAATAATAATTTATTTTGCAAAAATTAACAAACCATAAAATGTTGTTTTTAGCAAGAAAAAACAGAATAAAATTATAAAGAAAAGGAAGATTAAAAAAAACTTGACTTTCTGACTAATTCTTGTGGCAAAATGCTTGGTCGGATATTCCCACCAAACGAAGTTCACTTTAAATATCTTAAGTCATGCTGAAAAAAAAGTTGCTTTAAGTTTAAAAAAGACTGTATTTTTTTGTTGCTGTTTCATAATACATTTTTTAACTTTTTGGAGTTGTTATGCCGATTAATGTGATTTTAGGAATTTTGAACAATGGCCAGATGAATTAACTAAACTAGAAATGAGAAATATAAAATTTATTATTGAACATTTTTTTGTAATCAGACCTAAAACTAAAGTAGAAGTAGATCTCAAACAAATAAGATTTGGAATTAAGACAAATTTGAATTAATTAAGAACAGATAAGAAATAATTAGTAAATCATTAATGAAAATTACTATTTTTAAAAATGTTTCGAAACATTTTTTATAGAATAAAATTAATTCTTTTTATTCCATAAATTGTTATTAAAATTTAGAAATATTCATATTAATAAACAAGTACTTGTGATGAATAAAAAGACCTTGAGGGAACCACTCTATAATTTTTGACATTAAGCAGTAGCAAAATATGTACAATCGTTATTACCTTTTCATCCCTGATGTGTTTATATTTTTCATAATTCTCGTTTATTTTAAATTACGTAAAGAGATTTTATTTTTATTAGTTTAAATATTTTTCTGTTAATAATTTTAATTGTGAAAAGTTTTTATTCATATTTCGAGGAAAAAGTAAAATATTTTTTGGAGACGTGTTTATGGTTAATATGTGCTTCTTCCTTGATGGCCCAACTCTACAGTGCTCTTCTTCTTCTTCTTTGTTTACCTAAACATTTTTTATTTTAATATTATGTTAAAATTGTCAGCTCGCTGTTCTTAGCGGCATCGGTACATCCTGTCAAGTTCTGGATGTTTTTCAACCATGGTGTTTCACTTCTACCTCTACCACGACTTCCTTTATCCGTTCCTTTAACAACTCCTTGTAGCATTTTGTATTTATTGTTTTTTAATATGTGTCTCAGGTGTGAAATTTTCCTTTTTTTTGTTGTTGGAATTAGTTGCCGGCTGACATTCATCCTTCTGTGCTCTTAACAGCGGGTAAATACACTGAATTTACTAGCGCCCCCATAAATAACAATTTGCCAAATGGCAAATTACCAATCATGAGTTCATTTTAAAAGACTTGCATTTTTGCATGACTTCCCTTTTAGTGAGAAGCGGAACCTTTAAAAACTCCTTCCTATCTTTGAATCATATAGCACCCAGTTTCAATGCCGGGAAGTTGCAAGTTGTTAAGCTTATGCTCTTCCTATAACTTGGGTCCAAAAGACAAGCACCACGAAGGTTTCCGAAAGGCCGCATAATAGTTAGGCTGGGGAAAAAAGGCGTATCATCATAATTAAAGCCCGGTCAGGCTTCTTAGCTAAAACTACTATCAGCTGAACTCGAAATAGTGATTCCGTATAGCTAAACGTATTGCCAGTTTTGCCTACAGCTTGGAACTGGTTACATAAAAAAGCACAAGACATACAACATTGAACAGCCGCCCTTACAAGCAATATTTTGGTTACACGGTGTGATATCAGTTAAGGCAATACGAACGACACAAAAGAAGAGCAAAAGTTAGCAATAATGCCTCACTTTTAGCTTTAAGTCATTCCAAAGTAACCAATTCCATAAAAAGTGGTCCAAGTAAGCAAGAAAAGTCGCCGTTGGCTAAATTGCAATTGCAAGGAAAACAAAAATCGACAAAGTTGAGGCAGCAAACTGCAACTCGTCGTCTTAGAGTGCAAACCTGCTCAGCGTGTCGCCTGTGAACAATGTGAAACTAATATATTTACAACTATTTAATTAATTGTTGTCATGTTATAAATATTTTATAAAGAAAAATTATTTTACATTTTAAACTTATAAATAAAGAAATATACACATGTAGAACTAAATAAAAACCACATTGTTTCGAATCCAAGCTTAATTTCAAATGATTTCGAACTTAAACTTTTATGTCCTGTCTCCAGCCCATAGTGCTTAAAACTCGCTGTCTTTTTGAAGTGATAATGCTGTTACTTTGCTACTACTTGTTGTTGATCTGTTTATTTTTGTATTTTGTTTTATTTACCAAAATTCTGATGTCTGCAGTAAAGTCCTTGATTTTGTTGTTTTTGCAGTCACTGCCAACTTGGCTGTTACTATGTTTGACTGTTATTTTCGTTAAAAAACTTTACATTTGACGTACTTTTTAAAGATTTATAGCTTTAAATTATTAACGTTAAGTGTTTACGTTTAAGAACTTCCCATTTTGTCTCTCTTATTTTCCTTTTTTTTTAATTTTTTACAAACAAATATTTTCACTTTTTTGATCTACTTTTTTTATCCTACACAAGTGCTTGGGTAAAAAAAATATTGAACTTGAACAAAATAAAAGCATTCTTAGGAGTTTTCTTTAAATGCTAGCGGAAATGTAGATTCTTTTAGTAATATTTTTACAATCGCTTTTTTATATTATTTTTTCTTCAGGAGCAAAAATCCTTTCTACGTTAGTAAATAAAACATTTATTCGTTGCCAGTTCTCTGTATTGTTACAAAGTAACCAAAAATTTTTGTGTAAAATTTTTTATTTGCGGTTGGGTTTTCTGGCAGCATTTTGTGTTATTTTTTGGGCTTCTTCTCTTAAGGTTTTTTTTTTAGTTGATTTTATTTCAATTACATTTTTCACAGTATCTATTTTGGGTAGAAAATAAAAGGAAATTCTTATACAAACTTATACAAAAAATGTAGACTATTTTTTTGTTCATGCAATTTGCGGTAAAGAATCATTAACAAAAAGTAAAGTCAAGGATATAGAATTTAAGTTGAGTTGAATTGAGTTGCATGGTTTTCTCTTTTGTAGGCATTTGTGTGTGTGCGATTGTGTAAACTACATCTGTATGTTTATGTGTGAGTTAGTTTTAATTCGTTTGAGTGCTTAGATTTTATGAAGTTGGTTGTAATAATTTTTCCATACAGAGTAAGTAAGATTTTTTTATTAACTTAGTATGTTTGGATAAATTTCTATATACTGAGAAGAGGACTGAAGTCTAAAAGAATTATTTTAAAACTAAATTAGAACATTTAGTGAAGATCGAAGTGGTATTAGGTAGTAGTCAATACGGCGAAAGAACTAAATGCTGCTGGCTAGTCTTTGTCATTTAAATGGACCCATTATTTTAAGCTTATTTTAAACTGAAATTTTAAATATTAAAAAATTTTTTTAATATGCTGTGCCTTTTGGGAAATTTTTTGAACAATAAATAATTGCCAAACAGCCGTGGAAACCGTCACAATTAAGCAGTAAGTTCATATGGTAAACTTTTTTTTTATTAAAATAAGTGATCGTTAGTGCAAACGTTACGCGTCACTTACAACCATACAACAACAAGAGCAACAACCAACAATAATTACGAATAAACAATAAATACATAAACAACCAAGGTACCTACCAAGGTGAATTGATTATAGGTGGTGGTGAGATTACAACAAGTAAAACTTTGTTGTTTTTTCGTTGTTACGATGTCAAAAACAGCTGAGTGAATCAAAGCAAATTTTTATTGTTTTAAAATATTGCGGCAGCTAAAAAAGATAAATATAAACAACTTATGACAGATAGATCTTTAATTATGCAAAAAAAAGTAGATCAGCTGGCTCTTTAACACCACCTAGTATATGAATTCGCCTTGGTACCTACGGTCATTAACCAAGCAATAACAATAACCAACAATAATTAAAATAACAAGAAATACATCAATAACTGCACTTACTACCTACGGTCACCAACCACAATAATTCCAGCAACAACATCAACCTACTTTAGTAGTTTGCTTGCAGTCATCAATTTATGTAATTGGGGCAGATATTAACAAACACATTTATTAAATTATTTTATTTTATTAATATTTTAATTTCTCAGAATCGATTCAGCAACTGTTCTAGTTTTGATTGTATTATTTCCTATAATTATTCTTGGAATTAGTAAATTGCATCATTGCATTACAATTAAAAAGTATAAATATAAGAAACAATAAAATTGTCACATTATTATTTAACCTGTAAAACGAATTGTTGTTTATTCTCGTTACCATTACTCGAGCATTCCGTGCATATTACAGCAAACTTGATGACCTTTCCAAGTTGAAGTGATACCAGATTGGCTGGCAAAGTATTCGTCTATGACCTCTGAGAGGTTAAAGAAGAATTAGAGAGAGTCAAGTTTTAGATGGACAAGGACTTAGGCTATTGAAGACTTGAACTTGAGTTTCAGTGCATTTGCAAGGACCCAACAATAATATTTTATGTGGACGTAAGGTGCATCTATCTGATTTTCAAAACACAAAATGTATTTAAAAATTTCTTGCATTGCTACCGAACTCTTGCAGGGCATAAAACACTTCAAAGTTATTTTTCCCGTTTCTTAGGAAAGTAACCGTTAAGAGGAACGTCGGTCCTTTTTTTTTTGTTTGGCCAAACAAATGCTTTGAAATTAATGTCTTATTACTAGGGTGTAAGCGTAAGGTATTTGCAAAAGCCAAAGCAATAATGAAGGTAAACAGCCCCAACCACAATTGTGTTATAATTTGTTACCATTATACAGATACTGTTGTCCTTCTATTTCACCAGGAACATTTCATTTTGTTTATCAAAACTATTATCATATGAGGCATGATCTTCTTATTTTATTTCCTTAGTACTTCTTTGTTTTGTTTTCTCTAATTGTTGCGGTCATAAGATATCCTTGTTTCTTGAGATAGGTCAAGAAATTAAAACTTTTAAGAAAGTTATCGAAAAATACTTTATGCTTTGTTAAATCTTCTGAAGTAATTTTTTGACTACTCTTGACTCAAAGAGGTCAGTGGAGTTTTCGTTGTATTTTCCGCAAAATAAATATCAAAAGCATGGCAATATCTCGTAAAACTTTCCAGTTTCTAAAGCCAAAATGCACAAATTTTCTTCGGATAAAGTATTAAGCAGGACGATATCTAAAATAGTTTACCAATTTTGTCTAATTATCAATTGAAATGTGCTTGTGTGTTACACCCTACTGGAAGAATTTTTTTTAAATACAATATCTGCTAATGGCCGAATTTTGAAAATTTAATAGAAATCCTGCACATTTCTGGAAACATTCTAGCGTTTGCCAGAATTTGTATATGAATTTTCCGCCGTTGTACTCAACTGTGGTATTTCAAACAAGATATCTTTGTGAGTATAAATTGCAAATCACTTGTTTGTAATTTATTTTACAAATAATGTTCTATTCTTCAAATAAAAATTGCCTTTACGAAAATAATCAAATTATAATTAAATGTTACGGATAAACTGTAATTTTTAAAGCGACTCTAAACAGGTATAATTACCAGAGTCGCAATTTTTTTTTGGTATTTTAACTAACTATTTGTCACCTTTAAACTAAGATGTAAAAATAACTACAACTCTTGAAATCATATAACTGCCCTGTTGCTGTACCTAATTCAGTACAGTGGCTCCAAATGGGTTAAAGTATTTTTATATATTCGTCCTTAACAAAAGCGACTTTGTATTCACTGTGTATTTAATGCATCATGACACAAGTGACTAAAAGTGCGTGCGGCTTTTATTTCTTTTTTTTTTTTGATAACTTACGTCTGACAGCAAAAAAATTTATACAACAAAGCAAAGCCGGCAAAAAAGTAGAAAAAATGCTACTTTTTAATTTAAAATATGAGGCCACTGAGCAACTGAATGCCACAAAAACGTGGCTGCAGGATATACGTTTCGGAAAATGAGTATTTTTATATCTACTTGTTAAAATAAAGAAAAATAAAAATAAATCCTGGGCTTTTGTTGTTAAATGTTTACATTTATTTATGAAAGAACCTTGAATATTTCTTAAGTGTTGACAAGAATTTTAGCCTCTTTGACAAATTAAATATTTTAAAAATGGTTTTGTGCCCTTTTGTGTCCTTTCATTGTTTGTTTGTATCTGTTTTAATTTAATTAATGTTTAAACATTTTTTGTCTCTTATAAATGGAATGATTTTAGGTGCATGTTAGATATTTTTTGCTAAAAAAAAGTTATAAATGTTAAAGCATTTTCTTTGCGTCTGCTAAAGGTTACAAATCATAAGCATTTATCAATTTGTTAGAAAAATTCTTAGAGAAAACTTATTTTAAGGTAAATGTGTTCAAAAATTTTTATATTCTATGGGTTTATTTAATATAAAAAAAAATATATAAAAATCTATTATAAGTTTGAAGGTCATTGGGTTTGTAATACAATTAATTTTCACAACAAATTATGATTTGTTGACGAAATTTTTGTAACGTGGGGTTAATATTTAATTAAGGTGCCACAAAGCTAAGACAGTGATAGAACTACTTAGCACTTAAGTATGTAAAAACGTTTTGCTTGGCTTATTTAAATGAAGATTTTCATGTCCATCTACGATTCTTAACATTGTTTTGGCTCAATGCAAAGAAGTGGGGAAGTCTACTGTTAAAACTGTCGAAAATATCAGTAGAAGCCCTAAAGTAGTGTCTAGTTATTTAAAAATCTATAAAACTATTGAAAAAAGTATGATAAAGTATGTCTTCAGTTGCAGGTAAGCAGCACAAATTGGGGCAAAATGTGGTGTTTTGGGCAGCCAAAAAACTGCACAGCGTGTACTTTCCAAAACATTAAACTTGAAAAGTGTAAGGCTAAAGAAAAAATTACCACAAAATTACGTTCACAAAACGTAAGGCTTGATGTTAAGTCAAACTGTACAAATTACTTATATACGTGGGCGTTCTTTTTAAATATACAAAGAAAAACTTTATCCTTTATTTTTTTTAAATTAAAGATTAAAGGCGGAATATCGCAGAGCAGCCACCCATTAATAACAAACTTATATGATATATTTCTTACCAACTTGTAATCCATTAAATTATATAACATTTTGTAATATATTTATGCATTTTTAATTATTAAAATCTAAAACGTGAGTAATATTTGCTACATAACATGTATTAAATATTAATCATACGTCATGTTCAAAAATATATATTAAAAGCAGGGTTTAAAATGCTACCGTCAACATGTATGAACAGCATAGCAAACAGCAGCTTTTCCATACATGTTGACGGCAGCATTTTAAACGCTGAATTAAAGCCAATATATGTTCAATACAAAACATTGAAGAAGAAAAAAAAAAACAGAAAAATTTCCATGATGATGTATTTAATTACACTTTTTTTGAAATGAATTTGTGCATTTCAAAGTAAGCTAAATACAAAATGATTTTTTGTTTTAACAATTTTATATTGAAAATATTTCAAATAGTATATCAAAAAAAACCCTACTAAATAGTGCAGCACACAAAATTATTACATTTTCAGGACTAATGTAAATAATAAAGAATATTTGAAAGCTTATGGGAAATAATGTTTCATAAAGATTGTTAAAACGATTGGATTTCAAAATTAAATATTTGTTAGTACAACGTTATTTGCAATGAAAAAAGCTACATTTTAATGTCAGACAATATTTTTTTTATTAATTATAAATATTAGTCAATTAGTATTAACTATATCCCAGCTTTATTAATTTTTTACAGTATAAATGTTGATATATTCCCCTTTTAAATGCTTTTACCTTTTTTGCTGGGTCAGCACTACTTATTACTGTGAAAGAAGTAGTTATTGTGTTAACGTTTTGTTTTACTGTTAAAGGGAGGTTTAACAGCCATTAAAGGAAAATGTCAAATATTTTTTCTTATTTGCGGTAGCATTGAATTAATGTATTTCTAAACACCTTAAGAAAGATAGAAAGTAGTTTGTAAGCGCTTACTTCATATATGAGACTTGAAGGCATAACTGTATAACAAATCAATTAACGACAATTCCATGACACTCCAATTTAAACACCTCCTCTTGTGACGTTTTATTTTGGCAGATGATAAGTTTTTCGTTATTGTTCTTTGAGAATGAATTATGTGAAAATGTTTCTTTTCTGGTTTTTTTAACCATCTTGACAAAAAAAAATATACCAATGGGAGGCAATTTACTCACATACAACAAATTTATGTGAAAAACACATACACACATACATACTTTTGCCTATACAAATGGAAAAAATTAAAGAAAAAAATAAATTAACTCAACAACATATGTTTGTTAAATTTGTTTTTTCAAAGCAACAAAAAACCCTTATGTTAATGTGTATTTATTTAAAAAGTTGACGACAACAGGGATTGAGATGATTTTGGTTCTGTTTTTAAGACAAATGGAGTTTATCGTTTCTTTGTGTGAATAATTGTTTTTATATGTGGAGTTTGATACTTAAGTATATACAATAAAATAATTAATTGGGCCCTTAGCATCACATTAAAAATACAATAATATATCTTGAGCTACATCGAGTTTCTTTTACCTTAAAGAAGGTAAAGAAAATGATCAGTGGGCTCTATGCAAGGGGGTGGTAAATAATAGGAAAAACAGAAACGCAGGAACAAAGCTTAGTTGTTGTTTAGAAGTAAGTCCCCTATTAAGGTATAGAAAGTGCACAGAGACTCGCTTAGCTCTGCATAATTGATTCACTTTGTTGCTTTCGAATTGCAATATTAGATAAAATCCTGAAAACCAGGTGACCTGGTGGTAGAGGATGCAAAGGACACTTACAAATAGACCACGTGGTTATGGAAGACATGCAACTCTTCAGAGAAATTTTGCTGCTTGAGAAATCTTGGCTCTATCTAGAGAATCTTAAACTTTTTTCTATGTGATCTTAAGATAAAAGTAAATGTCTTCTGTCGGTGACTAGACATCAAATACCATTACAAACTTCTTCAGGATTATAGTATGATTTGGGGTTTAATTATTAAAGCTTTAAAAACTGCTGATTTAGATTTTTCTCTCGAACTAAGAACTCTCAAGTAAACCCGGATAATACCAGTAAGTTGGTGACTAAGGCTTCAGCCTCACAAGTTCCTCAATTGTCCAGACGTTCTAGAACTATTGCTGTGTACTGTTTACCTATATAGAAGTTCACATTTAGGGGTTCCAAAACAAAGTAACAGAGGAGAATTAGGGGAACTAAGTTGACTAAAGTATCTCTTCAAAGTTTCACTTAAATACAATTAACGAAACATATACTCTGCTGTGATGATAGCTGAGGCAATTTGAAGTGATACCACATCCAGCAAAATCTTCAAGATTGTGAAGGTCTTAGGGCCCAAAGATAATAACACAATAATTTCTGCTCTAAAACGGGCAGAATAAGAGAGAGGGACATTTGGCGAGCAATGGCTTTAGTTTTTGAAGTGAACTGGGAGATATAGAAACTATAAAGTACATTCCTTGCCACTGTCAATTGCTTGCGTGTCCAAGAGAAAATAATCTAAGGCCTTATCTTTTCTTAGGTTTAAAAGAATTATGTATCTGAAAATGGAATATATAGGCTACTGCCCTGCAAAAAATAATGCTTCATCGGAAGAAGCTTTTTAAGGTAGAGTGCAGTTTTTAACCATTTCTCTTTCTAATGAAAGATTACTTCATTAAAGATTAAAATTATATTTTCTAAGAGAGTGAAAAATATATTTATTTTGTACATAACTTTTGTAATGTTTTATTTTCAAAACGCAATAGAGGAAGCAGTAGGTGTTACTTGCTAAGTTTATCAAATCACACTTATAATGGAAATCAGGTTATTGCCTACCAGCTGTATTCTTTATGGCCCCAAAGGATTTATGTCATGTCTTTACTAACATCTAAATTAACTTGAAATAACCTTCAGGCTTTTAAATATAATAATGTGAACATATTATAATTTTAAAGGGCGGAGGGAGGGTTACCTTTAAAAAACAAATTCTTTATTGTAGCTTATTTTTTTTACTAGTTGCCATCAAATTTCAAAACAAGATTTTTATAACTGTTGTCTAGGCCAATGTCATTACTTTTTTCTTACAAAAATATTCGTACAAAATAGCACTTGCGGTATTAAAAGATAAAGCAAATAAGAAAACTAACTTAAATCTTAAATTCAATTATAAAACAATAATATTCTTCTATAAAAATTAGCACCGAATAACTGAAGAAAAATAGAATAAATCTTGTTTCTAATAATTTCCAATGCTAATTTACAAATATTGTGTCATTTGTGAATTCGTTTGCAAGAAAAGAAAGTGAAACAAAAACTATAATAACTAATCAGAAAAAGTTAAATTGGAAAAAAATAAAAAAAATAAATGTTATGAAAAGGGAATAAATAGTATTGCGAGCAACGAACGAACGTGTGTGACTGTGTAGCTCAGCACCAGCAGCAAATAAATAAAAAGAAAAAATAATAATAATAAAATGAATTAAAATGAAAAAAAAAGAAGTGAAATGAAATTGATTTATGTTCAGATACTCGTAAATCATATAAGAAAATCCCTGTACAGCTAAAGTAAATGACAAGTCGGGCAAGTACATACACACACAGACACATACTTACACACAAACAAACAAACACAAATAAAAACACTGATATGAGCAGACAGTCGAATAAAGGAAACGTACAAATGTACAGTGGCATATGTAAACACATATACACAAACACTTATGTATATACTCGTATATGCATAAATTTTGTTACTTTCAAGCACTTACATAAACGTTCTTTGTCGCAAATGGAGATGGAAAGTAAAAGGTTAACATTTTTTTAAAACTGTAGATACTTTCTTTTACCCTTCGTCATGAGTAACAAAAATTAATCTTAATGGAGATAAGTGCTAATTTAGCGAAGTTTGTTTGTCTTCTTGTAAGTTTAAACCAATTATGCGGATTTCTCAGATGTCCAATAATCCATACCTGGTATAGCGGTTATTTGTTTTTAAATTTTGTCATTAAGTTGGAGTAGATTGGTTCACAAGCAGCTCAAATATAGGGGAAATTTACGACAGTCTCTAATTTAATCTAAATTTTTAATAAAAATTTTTGTTTTTTTCATTAAAAATTGAAAGATTCTAAGGTAATAGTAAATCTCTGGGAATAGTTTTGATGCACGAAAACATTGCTCTTGAAAATCAGAAACTTGACCCAATAAATGCTTAAGATATAAGAAAAAATCTACGACCGCCTCTACTCTTTATCCTAATTCAAAAATCAACGTAATGCGAAAACTAAATGATTTTCTTTTTTAGTTCCCCAGGTATCAATATCTCTTATCACATTAGACCCAAGTTGTGGTTTTACAAAGGTTTAACTGGTGCCACAGGAATAAACTGCTCACAGGACTTGTCCTGATATGCTTATTGATAAGGTTGTTTTGGGGAGAACGCAGATGACACCCAAATTGTAGGAAATTATAGAACTGATTCTCGTTCATTAAAATTGACTTTAGAAAATTTAATATGACTTAATGGGTGCTGTTTTCCTGAAAAAGATCCGCTGTATAAGAGAGTGTTAAAACTAGTTGATGTTTTCGCTAGTGAAGCACTAAGCAGCTTAAAATATTTTTAAGGATCTGTTATGCTTCTGACAGTCATTCTGGCAGGAACTTGATAACCCAAGTTATTCAACAAGAGGTCTGTGTAAAACACACAGAAGCGATGGTTAGAAGCCTTGTTTTCATGCAGTGGTAAGACCACCGTAAGGTAAGGCCATCATTTGGGATGTTTTGCATATAAATAAATGATTTAAAAAAGTGAAGGGTACTTATGATCTGGAACAGTCAAATGAAGCATTTTTACCTGTTGTTGTCAAGAAAGTAAAAACTTAACTTGTAAAAAGAAATTTAAAGTTGTTTTAAGGGTTGCTATTACTTTGGTACCTTTTAAATGTAAAAAGTACTTAACATATCCAACTACTGAATTCATATATGTTAGACAAAATCTTTTGCTTTCAATATTAAGCAAGTGTTGAACAAGTTTATTTCTTTACTTTTCGTTTCATTCAAATGTTTTTTTTTTTTTTTTAGTTTTTTATGTTGAAAATTTCGCCCTCTGCTTTAAATAACCAATACACCAAGGAAAGTATGTATGTAATTTTCCTTATACTACAACAGAATGTCTTTTCTTTGTCTGTGATTTAAAGTGCAAAATGGGACATGAATTTTCCATTTTACAGAACTCAGCCATTCATCCATTTAGCCAGACAGTCATTTTGTCAGTCAGGCAGCAATCGTGATAATCATCCATTTTTGTTAGTCATTTGTCATCATTGTCAGTGAAAAATACATATTATAATGTTGCGATGATGTGTAGCTGAGTTTCATTGACATATTTTTTAATTCATGAAGTTCTTTTTTTCTTATCTAAATTGTTATTTTTATGAAAAAAGTGAAAATGAATTTAATTTTGTTAAGAATAATTTTTTATTGTGTTAAAAACTTTGTTCAAGAAAAAACAGATTTTAGCAAAACATTTGTTTATTAAATGGCTTTTTAATCTTGACCCCGTAAAAATTTTTATTTTTAATATTGTGAAACTTTTTGCAAATATTTTTTTCTAAATATTTTCAAACAACATAAAAAAATATTTTTTTTAAATAATATTTTTCTAAACATAATTTTGGGGATATTAAAGGTGCATACTTAACAACACTTTAATTTATTATTATTTTACGTTAATTCATAACTAAACATAAGACTCAAATCTTTTCACCTGATAAATATAAGATTTCAGCTTTGATTGAAAGGATACGTTTGACAAAAGGCTTGTCTGGATGCAGGAATTAAAACTCTGGTGGATTTAAAATGTCGGCTTTATTTTATTTAACTATAAACTATCAGTTGTCAATTTTGGCATCAAAAATATATCAAAATTATTTCTAAAAATTGCAATTAGTCTTTTCATTTAACAGCTAAGCCTTTACAAGAGCCGCAAGCGTTTTGTAGCTGTCAAAAAAGTTCATATCCATACAATTTGTATGAAGCATATCAAAATACTACGCCAGTAATGCACGACGGTTGGATAATCCAATTTTGACAATGGAAAGTGAAGTTGGCTACAAACAATAGTAACTGACTTTTTTTTTTTTGAAAAGTAATGCTAAATTAGCTGTTTTTTATAAAATCTAGCGATTTAGTCACGATTTCATTTCTATTTAGTTTAAAAGTTAAGTTTTTGATGTGACTTTAACGCTTTTCTTTAGGTAAATCCTTCAGCGTTAGCTAGTCGCTTTTGTTAAGGTTTGACTGTAAGTTTTGAAAATATCTTTATTTTTTGTACTTATTAAATTTAATTTTGTTGGGATGTAGAATATGTAAAATAAGAATAAGCAAAATATGTCTATTAGAGTTGGCAGATGATTGTTCTATACATGTATGAATTTAAAGCCCTTACTAAACTTGAAGTGTTTAGAACACAATCCGCATGATTTTATATTTTCAAATAAGAAAGTGACTGACTATTTTTAGCAAAATTAAATACATTTTTGTTGCACGTCCTGTCTTAATTTATGTTAGAATAATGTTTGTATTACATTAAATATTGAATATTCTGTTTTCATTTCATTGACCTTCCTCCAGTCAAACCTGTCCACTTAACTTTTATTTCATTTTTCGTTGCAACATTGTTGTTTTTGTATAACTTAAAGTGTAATAGAGCATCAAAACTACTCAGTCCAAAGTAGCAGCAAAAACACATTTATTATTTTAGTTTTTAGAGGATGTTGTGCAACGATTTCGTTTTCTTTTTTCTCTTTATTTTGCTAGAAGATGAATTTTAACGAAACATTTTTCATAAACGTTTGTGTTAGTGCTTTGTGCTGCAACAATGACAAGAAACTTAATGTAGCAGGAATACAATTTGTTCATTACCTTAAATAAATGTACTTCTATTAGAAATTTTGATTTTATAAAGAGGTTTGTCCTTGATTTTACCTTCTATATGTTTTTGAAATTAAAATGGAAAGGAATGTTGGACATTTCTTTGTTCTACTAAAGTGGAAATTAGTTGGTTTCATTAAGCCTTCATTGTGGAAGTGTATAGTGGAGAAAACACGTGTAAAAACTATTTTCTTTTATTTATTCAGGTTGACTGACTTCAAATGACTAATACATTTGTTTGGGTTTATAAAGTTTATAATTTAGCTAAAGATTTGGTTTGAACAGTAGAGATGAAAAATGAAATTTCAGATGTTAAAAAAATTTGATAAAAAATTTATATAAAAAAAATGTTTTCTAAAAGCAAAATTTGTAAAAAACATTATTCTTAAATAAAAGGCTTATTCCGAATTTGTGGACCCTTAATCAGCTTTGTCGGGATTGGAGTTTGTTTAAAAATTTTAAAAATTAGAAATCTACGACACATTTATTGGGTGAATAAATTAATCCCATTGTTTTTTAGGATTAGAAGTACTATGTGTTTTATTTAAAGTTTTGCCAATCGAAAGCTATGGCTTTTCCATCTTCTTGGCAATTTCCAACCTAAAACCACTTACTTCTCATCTGTTAATGCCAGAAAAGAATCAAAGAAAAGCCAATTTTTAATTGCTCGTTCTGCAAAGAAGCGAATACCAGGACACTAGGGATAGAATAAAATAGGTCGAAGGCGGTTTTTCAAATAACACTGGTCAATAAATTTTTAACCCAGCCATCAAAATATTCTTTTTTTTAAAGAAAATTGAAGACCTATACTTACCTACGCTACGGAAGTGTGGTGGACATTAATGGGTAGTAAGTGAAACATTAAAGTCCTACAAAAGGTTAAACGCATATGTTGTCTCGGGATAAGCGGGGCAATCGGGACCACGTCTTTATTGAAGACCCGGAGACCAAGATCTACTTTTGCCTTCCTAGCGATAACGAAATGTTTGATCTGGCTCAGGGCAAATACTGCGCAAATGGACGTGAACATCTTTACGGATAGTCAAACGTCGATAAGAGCGATAATGTCCGATGCAACCAGATCTATGACAGTATCGGATTGCAAGCAAATGATTTACGATTACTCAGAAAATGGCCAGTTGCGAATCATTTGGGTACCTGGCCACTGTGGTATAATCGGGCATGAACGGTCACATAATATGGTGACTAGGGCTGGAAAACTTCGGGCAGTGAACCTAGAGAACCCGAAACCATTCGTAGCAATAAAAGCAGAGTTGAAAGATTGGGCGGAAAAAGCCCATAAGGAACTGTGGAGAAATGAAACAGTTGGAAGAATAACTTAAGTCCTATGGGGTGACCCATAGGAGGATAGGACAAGGGAGATCCTGAGTTGGAGGAAACCGGAACTGAGTAGGTTAATGGGAGTACTGATGGGACACTTACGAGCAGACCTTCACCGGATAAAAGTGTTGGAGAACAGCGACTGCAGGGCATGCTGAGAGGACATCGAAACGATGGAACACTTTCTATGCCAATGCTCTGATTTTGCAGATGCAAGGGCCTAATGTTTTGCGTCGGACACTATACCGAACGCGGC
>NDXZ01025458.1:0-11579 GCA_003055125.1 Paykullia maculata | reverse complement strand
CAATGCAAAAGCAATGAATTTGTGAATAGACAACAAATGTAAATAGTTTTAATCAGTTCTCTGATATGTATGTATTTTATAGCTAGCGTGTTACTGATAATCTGGAAGAAACAATAGGGTAAAGCTGTGGGATATTTCGGATGCAACATATCGGTCAACAGTTATAGAAAAATGAATATAAATTATTGCACTTCGTCTTTTGTCAATTCATGTCTTATTGTTCCTTACTTTTATTGTTTCCGTTAACTGATCCCTAAGATTTTTAATTTCTAAAAAATTTAGATTTTCTTTATGTGTTTCATTCCATCACTGTTATTCTATAATTATAATTATGAATTTCCACATTCAACAAACTAAATATGACAGCCCATTGTAAGGATTTAAATTTGTTTATTATTTTCTTTTGCAATTCTGTTTACAGCAAAATCGAGATGTTGGCAAATTTCTGCAAACTTTTTAATTTTATTCTCTAATAACTGTGTCATTTGGCAAAATCCAACATCAATACAGGAAACCAAACACAAAAAATTACAAATATCTTTGTAGGAAAACAACAAATAGTTAAGCCTCTAAATATGCAAATAAATCGTTGCAAAATGTGCATCATAATGTGGCAAATATAACGGTAAACATTTATACAAATATGGTAAATAGTATGTATGAATGTGCATGTATGTATGTGTTTGAATTGCTTGTTTTATTAATGCATCCATTCATAAGGACTTGGTTGAAAATGTGCATATAACCACTAAAGATCATGGAAAACAATTCAATAAAAAAAATAGTCGGTCAAACCACTACATTTAAAACCCTACACCATATTTTTTATGAGTTTTTATTGCGATTATAGCAGATTTAAAATAATTTAAAATTCATTTATAGTAAATTTTATCTCGACGACAAAAATTTTAACGGTTCTATGAATTTTACAGTGATCTTAAAGGAAAATGACTTAATGAACAATCATTGCGAAATAAGGTTTGTGGTAAAAAAAAACTTTGTTTATTTGCGGTTTTATTAAAGTTAAGGTCCAAGGACGTTTCGATAGGATATAAATAATATCATAAATTGATGTTAACCCATATTAACAAGACTCGATTTGAGAACCTAAAAAAAGTTTGAGCCCAAATCTATTTAAAGAAGTTTAAAATTGACACAGACATGCGAATGGGCGGCATCGCTAAATTGACTCAAAAATTATTTTAAGCCAATTGGTATAATTTCAAACATCAGCACTTACGTACCATCTTTGGTTGTGTAGAGTATAAAAAATTACATATATCGGTTACAAACAATATAAGTCTAGGAAACACACACAAACTTAATACTTGTAATTTGTTGTAAGGCGAGTAGAGCAGGAGGTTTTTGTATAAGCATATATACACACACACACATATATATATTTAAGATCACACACATTCACATATGAAATTTTTTATGCTTATGCAGCTGGTAAAGGTAAGCTGTACTACCATTAACCCTTTAAGCCCCAATTGAAACAGCCTTATTCACCACAAGTAGTTGTGGCAGCGTGTTTCTGTATATCAGTTTATCGTTTCGTGTGTAACACCAGGAAATATTCATCTTAAGGCCAACAAAGTTTTTTTATTTATTTTTATTATCTTTAACTTTGTCCATCTGTCTGTGGGAAACATTCTGACGGCCAAACTGTGAAGCATAATTAAATGAAATTCATATAAACTATTTTTAGTTTTTAACAGCAGTTTGTTTTTAAAATTTAGCCAAATCTGCCTGACAGAAAAAAATTATGAAACAAGTTGCAACATAAACTAACAAAAGAATTTGCAGTTTATTAACAAGTTTCTTAAATAATTTTGAAACTTCTTAACGTTATTATAGGAAATTAAGCTGTTACGTTTATTATTTCTTTAAGCAATTTTTGGATAAAAATCATAAAAAAAAAACATTTTACAACAAAATATGGACTTAAGAAGTAAGGCTTTCATGATTTTACGAAACAAATTTTAACTACAATTCCTTAAAGAAAATCCTTTAAATTTATGTACTCTTTCAACCCCATAAAAGGTTATTTACATAAACCAGAAATATTTCTTCTTTCTTTTTTGTTTGTTTGTTTTTCCTCATCGGCTATTTGTTGGCTGTGAGATGAATGTTACACTGCAGCAATTTGCATAATGCATTTGCCATTGGCTTTTATATAAAAAAGGCAACAAAATCCGACACAAAAAATGCACACAAAAGGAACACAGTTCAATGTGTAAGTTTTATATTATTCGACTAAATATTGCAGCATATATGGAGCACAGGACAAAGCTTCTACAAATAAAAATGGCAATAAACAACATTTTATTAATTTGCAAGCTGTGACAATCAAAACCTTGATCTGCAATTCTTCCTTTTATTACCCTGCCTGTCACTTGCATAACAATAAAATACACAAAACTCAGCTGGAGTTTCCTGTTGTACTGCAACTGTTTCCAACCAGAGACCTAATTTAACCCACTTTATCCTCCCCCCACACCCTCACCAACGACCACATTTCCCATTAACTTTTGATGCTTTAAAGCAAAATAGCTATATGCAGCTTCAGGCAAACAAATATTGGGCAGGTGTTTAGTGTAAAGAAGCAAATTTGTGGGCGCTTATTGCATTTTACTGCAACAGAGTCACATTTAAACGCCCTGCAGCATTTTCAATGGCATATAGATGTCCTAAATAAATGTTAATGCTTGTTGCTAGAACCAAATACAATTGCATTTCTAACCTCCTGCAATGCATACATAAGTACAAATGTGCGTTTGTTTGTTGCTAGAATTTTCAATTTCCTGCAAGTTTTTCGTAGTTAAATGCCAATTGTTTGTTTATTTGTTGCAAATACACAAACACTTTAAAGAACAAAAGTTAATATCTTGCGTTACTCAGGTGTTATTTGTGGCAAATATTTGTTTGTATAAAACAGTTCAAGTTAAGGTTTTCTCTTGTTGTTTGTAAATGAAAAATTAATTAGAAATATTTATTATCGTCTTTTGGAAGTAGAACTGATTGTTTAAAATAAACTTTTGCCGAAAGCAATAAATTTTGTAAAATTAATATTTTAGATTTGAAAAAGAAAATATTTTTTAGGTTTAATAGAATTGTGACGAAAGTTTAAAAGTTTGACAGACGATGGTAAATTAAGGCATAATTAAAGAATACCAGATCTAACATTACTCTGGTTTAGATGTCTGCACAAGGAGACTGCTACGGGAACAAAGAGAAAGATAAACAAGCCAGGGAGGGATCTGCTTTGAACGTCTCTACACCCAGAGAAAAAGCATGGTTGAGTATGGTCACGGTAATATGATCACAGGCAATTTTAAAATTCTATGATAACTGCAATTATTATATGATTGCCAAAATCATAATATGGTTGTAGTCATATTTTACGTCAATACCATGATCATATATATAATAGCAAGAATCATTATATATTTGTCCAAACTATAAATATGTTACGGATAATCATAAAAACTAAAAATGTATGATGGTTTCAGATTATGGTTATTAAAAATTGTCTGTGATCATATTACCGTGACCATATTCATTTATGTTTTTTCTTTGCGTGTAGTGCTGAGACCATAAAAAGCAATATCTTCAGTTACTTTCTCGTCAAAGCTGATATAGGTGGCAGAAAATACAGACACATATAGTATTGCCAAGGTGTTAAGGCCCTCCTTTAATATCAGACGTACAACGGAACCTATAAATCGTAAACGGAAGGATGTCAAGGTTGTTGGCAATATTAACGGGTCACTGGATGACAGGAAAATGTACAAAAGGATACTCACTCCCTTATAATTTTACCATTGTCGTAACTGAAGGGAGGAATCGGTTCTTTATTTTTTCTGCGAATTTCTCCCTTATCTGTCAGATTCTTTTACCTTTACCACATTCTAGAGGGCATTCGTGAGCTGTCTAAGACCAGGTTAAATGGCTAACTAAGATACCTCGCGGCAACAAGGTGGATCTAGTAATTTTATCTTTCCATACTCTTTGCTCTAGGGCACAGTGGTGTGGTCCTATCGAAACGGTGTTACTAGACTTGAAAGTTTGCGTATGGCGAACTACTGCGTTAACTAACCAACAAACAGGGTGCGCCATCTTTTATGTCTGTATGTATCTATTGAAAACCCTAAAAAAGCAGCTACCGATTTCTATGTGTAATATTTAATATAAACTGGTCCGGTTTACTTCATTTGAACTACGTTTTAAATACAATACGAAAGAAATAGCCGCCTATATTGGCCTTTGCAAAATGTGCCCTTTCTGCATTTTTCATGAACAGTTTTACCTTCTCTGAGAAGGATCATTAATTATTTTGGCACGAACGTCAGCCTAAAACAGTTACTTTTTTGACATGCAGTGGTATTTTCTGAATATCGATTGGGTTCTCTGTTCCCTAATTATGGAAATTTTGCTTGTTAACGCAGAGTGTAAAATAGGCCTCGTCGTTAGTTAAAATTTGCTTTCGAAAATCAGGTTTAGTTTTAACCATTTGAGCGACTGTTTGGCCGTATTGTTGAAATGCTGAAATGTTTTCGGACACGTTTTTTCTAAGTCGGGGTTTACACGAGAAAACAATTGGAAGAAAAACTTCTGGAACTCTCTTTTTTTGTTTCTTCCTCGTTTTCACAGACGAACATGTTGTCGGAAACATTCCAGTATTAGTTGTAAAAACCACACAAAACAACAACAACCAAAAAGAAATAAACCAAAGAAAATGTAAACAAAACATAACACCGAGTACCGAACACAAAAATGATACTCTCTTCCCCACACGTTATTGGCTACCAAACTAAATGTTTCCCTTCCAATTGTTTTCTCGTGTAAACCCCGACTAACTACTTCAACCAGTTCATAAAAACGTCTTGGGTGTTGATAGACGACATGTGAACTATCGCCCACTATCACGTGCGCAACAAAATTCGTGGCTTCTTAGTCCTTATTTAGACGAAAAAACATTTGGATTAAAAACATCTGGAATCCTTTTTTGTTTTTTCAGACGTTTACACAGACGAACATGTTGTCGCAACATTTCATTATTGTTGTTAAAATCATACAAAAAAACAGCAAAAAAAAGAATTAAAGCAAAGTTAATGTAAACAAAGCGTATCGCCGAGTACTGAACACAAAAACGAGACTCATTTCCCCACCCGTAATATGCCAATAACGAAATGTTTTTCTTCCAAATGTTCGCCCGTCTAAACTCACTCTTAGCCACGATATTTGTGACAAAATTAACTCTATTGAATGCATAACGTCACTATTTCGGCAAGTTGTTTTGATGTACAGGAAAAATTGCTTTAAAATGGCGTTTCAAAGACATGTGTTCTTAGCGAATCAGTTGACAAATGTGACAATTATTAAGTGTTGTCATACCAACATAAAAAATGGCGCACTAATTAGTTCCTTAAAGTCATTGGGCGGCAATGCGATTCATTAGCAATTTGAGTTTTAGAAGATGTCAGCCTGCATGCCCAATCCAACGGTGCAATCATGCTACAGCATTAACTTAAAGAATTTATAATTCATAGCTCAGGCGCTTTTCAACTTTTGCTAGCTTTACAATAATGGTTGCTTTTAAGATATTTCCCGTGAAATACTTGGTCGAGAACAGCCACTTCCAAATAAGAGACAATAAAAAACATTTCACCTCTGCAATAAGTCCCAACCCCGCACTGGAAAAAATATTTGAATATCCCATTTACATTTCAATATCTTTTTCTTTTTACCATTTTAGTTTAATTCAATAAATTTTATTTCCACCAAACCCCCCTTTTATTTTTCCCCTTCATATGCTTTAATATCTCATTACAATAGAAAAAAGCTAAACCTACAAATCCATTCATTATTAATTAAAAGAAACAAAAACAACTAAAACGATACAAATCTTGGTAATTTGAAACTGTCAAATGCAGTTAACGAAACAATGGCCAAAAATAAAAACAAACAAAAAAACCTGAAAAAATATATTTTATTGTTTGAAAAAACTCTTGGGATGGTGGAGATGGTTGTTGTTGTTGCTTTGTTACTCGTATTTTGCCGCTTCTAGGAGTAAAACAAAAATTCCCACGTGACTAATGTTACCCAAAAGACCAGGTGTAATCGGTTAAATATGGTCATTACAAGATACCATTTATGTTTAAAAGTAGAGAAACAGAAAAGCAAGTATGTAATTGCGAAAAGGTGGCAGAGTGTAACCGTTTCAAAGGAGGCGTTTTTTTTTTAACAAAATGAAAAAGTCTATATTAAATGTACCACTTGTTGAAAGTTATTTTTGATTGCAACTATTTGTTGGCAAATAGTAAATATTTTAGTGGATATTTCTTTGTTGTTTTTTAGTTTTAAAATAATTTAAAGAGTTATTAGGGGAATTCACAGAGGGCAAACAACTAATTAAGATAAAAACAGTAACGAATTGTTTAAGTTAAAACTTTATAGTTATTTTTTTCCTTTGCTTAACCAGTTAATATTTATTTTTCTTTGTGGCTATTTATGAACACCCCTAATAGTTATTGTTCAGCGCAACAACAATAATAGCAATTACACACAAAACTCATTAACCCCAAAATATATACAAAGTTGTAAAGTTATTTTAAGGCCGTATGTTGTTGTTCTCTTTCATTAGTTTAATATTTTTTTTATTTAGTTTCCCTTCTTTGTTTGTTTTTTTTTTTTTTTTNNNNTGTTACACAAGTTATTGAATTAAAAAAGTGAAACCAACAACGTGCAACTGCCGTCACAGCACACACGTACCAAAATCAACAGGTGTTTAAGCGTTTTTTTTTTGTTTGCTCTAATTGCAAAGTTGTAGTTAAAATTCAGTTTAGCCATTAAAAGTTTTAAATAAAGTCTAATGGTGGATTTTGTTAAAAAGCCATAAAGCAAACAGGAAGAACTTAAATCATTACTTTAGCAAGTGTGAAAAAGTTTTTAATAAAGTTGCCAATAATGAAGGAAAGAAACAAATTATGTATTTAGAAGCTGTCAAAGACAAACAAAAAAAATGATTTTATAAATTATTTGTGATCGAAATTTAATAAAACAACTAACAGAAAACTTTAAATTATTCAAAACGGCTAATATTAAACAAATTTTAAATTAATTCCAAGCATTAAGGTTTCAAATGTGTTTTAAGATTTTTAAAATATACTGAATTGTTTTTAAAAAATTTAGATCCAAGAAACGCAATTATTTTAAAACATAAAAAGATATTAAGATTTGTATTTCCTGATAAATATCCGGTCTTTAGAAAGTTTTCAAACTAAAACTACAAATTTCAAAGATTGAAAAAACCCCGGGCACCTTTAAACCTACACAAACTCGTAAGTTCAAAATTCGAAAAGTCTGCTAAAATATTTGAAACTAACTAAAAATTTTTAATATAAAATCTTTATTTTGAAGCCAAACTTAGAAAGTTTTTAAACTTAAGTCAAAATTTCGAACATATTCAATTTTTCAAATTTCAAAATTTTAAGTTTCCTTTAAAGTCTTGAGCAAAACTTGTAAATAAATAATTTTATAATAAAATATTCCTTAACAGAACTTGAAATTTTATTGTTTTTGAATTGTTAAAAGATTTACGGCCGTATCTATAACGAAAAAATAGAAATTACTTATACATCGCACACAACTATATGCTCACTAGCAAGCCGATTAGGCTCAGAGAGTTGGAAAATAATTTATTTATAATAAATTTCTAGCTGCTAATAAAAAGAGTTTAATTTTAAGATAACGTGAGTTTATCAGAATGGATAAAAAATACATTAAAAATGACACTTATGCTAACTCCATGCTAAGTTTTTGTTATAAATACGGCTGTTAATATCTTAAACTTTAAAAAAATGATTTTTTTTTCGTTTCAAAATTTACATTTAAAAAAAATTTCAGTTTTTGTTTTATCAGTTTTGTAAAAATAAAATATATTTTAGATATTAAAAAAAATTTATACTCAGTGCGATCTTTCGTTTTTTTTTCTTTTTTTTTTTAATAAAAATTATAATTTTAATATTAGAAAACCCGTTAAACAACGTTAAAAAATTTTTTTTGTGTAGGCCTTAAGAATTTTTCCCCCTTTTGTGTTTGAATAATTGCGGCATTTTAATGTTACAATTTGTATCTGATATGGACCGCATGCAAACCTATAATTGCTTTTGTCATAATTGGTTTATTTTTTGTGGTTACTTTTTTCGATTAAATTACCAGCCAGTTTTCAGAAAACACTTGTTTTAACCATATGAAAATCTAATGTGTGATTTGTTATTGCAACAAAAAAAAAAAAACAAAACACAAGTAAAATTTCCCTTCAGCGGAAGAGACGCATTTTGAAAATTGATACTAATTAAGTGACAACTAAATTTTGCTGCTTGTGGTACTAAATAATATCTCATCTACATTACAGCCAGCATATGTCATCAGTTTTACATGCAACAGAAGCAACACTAATAAGTACATAATTTGTCAAAAATACTTGTGCTTGTATTTAGTAGAAATATAATAAACATTATGCATAGAAATTTATTTAAATTAAGATGAATAAAAAAATGTTCAACCCATTTTGCATCACTGCCTGTACGTGATTGAGAGTTAAATAGATTCAAAATTAGTTAGGACACATTAAAATTTTCCAGCAAAAGAAATTAAAGAAACACTTTTACAAACTAATTAGAAAACTCGATTTATTAAAAACATCAACATTGAGATAGTCAACTTAAGTCGATACAGTGGAGTATAGAAGCTTAAATATTTTTCTTCTCAAAACAAAATTCCTTAAGTCCAATTCCTTATTTTTAGATGTTCTAAGTTTTAAATAAATTATAGTTTAGAAGTAACATATATTTATTTCAATTTGTTTTAATTAGTGCTAAATACTATCAATCGTACACGCAAACGTTGAGCACATTTTAAAAACTGTAAAATGTTAAAAAATTATGTTAAAAAATAATTTTTAAAAGGCATTAATATATAATAGATAACAAAGGTTTGTTTAAAAAGATATGTGTTCTCAAGCCCACCAAATTAAATACTTTAAATGCCCCTTATGTCTCCATAATAAACCATTTAAAGTCCCCTTGACCATCGACATAGGAGGAATACAGCACTGAATGTCCATGTTACTATTATAATTATTTTTTAGTTTTAAATACAGCTGATTATAAAAAATTCAACTGTTTAAATTTAAAGATTTTGTTTACCAATTTTTTTGTTTGTTATATTTTTTCACATTCTGTCCTTATAATTTTATATTAGACCTTTAATCCTGATATAAAATTGTATGCATGATGACTAATGTACACTATTGATTTTTCTAAAACAAACCAAAATACTCCTGCCAAAGTTTAAAAAGTTTTTCTAAAAATAAAATCTTAAAAAAAATCAAAAGGAATCTTTTCTACGACACCACCACAAAAACTGTAAACAGTAAACAGTTTTTGTCTCTCAAACGACAACAAACAATTCTTAACAAAAAATATTACAACAACTTGGCAATTGGCCAGAAAACTGCAAGCAGCTTAAACTCCTGTTAAGAAAATATGCAACAAAACAGCTGTAATTTTAACATTGAGCTCTATTTTGAATCCACTCTTAACAAATCTCTTAATTTATACAAAAAAAATAATGAAAACTACTACAAATTACACAACATACTGTAAAGTTTACAGTGTAAATCATCCATAACATTTTCCGTAACAGCTCTCTGTTAAGGCTTTTCAATAATAACAAAATTTCTCTCTCCTCATAAATTCTCTTTATTTTATTTACAGAAATGTAATTTTCTGTTAAAAATTACAAGAGAGAAACAAAAAACACAAAAACCCAAACAAAACAAAACGAAAACTGCAGCAGTAAACACCCTCTACTTTACAAATTACTGTTAAATTGTTGTTGTTGCATTTGCATGTTGCTGGTAGGTTTTCGTTATTGCAGTTGTTGTGTATGTGTATGTTGTTGTTTTTGTAAATATGTTGATTGACTTGTTGTAGCAGGCAGCAGTGCAACGAACTTTTGTGCCAATTATTTTCTACGTTTTTTTCTTTGCTTCAATTTTATTAGATTTGAATTCAATTGAATAGTTTTTACATAAAATTGTTGTAACTCATAGGCAAACAGTGCAAACACATGTTCAAGTTAAAGAGGAGTGGGTGTTGGTTGTTGTGTGTTTACATGGATTGTTTATGTTTTACACAGGGTTACCAGAGTTGTGTTTTGTAATTAAAGAAAATTGTCCATAAAATTAAACTTTATTTTGTTGAAAAGTGTAGTTTTTAGTTTTTACTTTGGTACAATTAACTAAATGTATTTTTCAATTTAAGTTTACTATATACAAATGTTGTCTCAAATAGTCTGGTCTAAAGTTTTAACTAACACCTTAGCTACAACCAAATCAACAAAGAGCATTAAATATAGACGCTTTTCAATTTAAGTCTGGTCTAAACTCTCCACCATAGTCAATACTATAGAATTGATTATGTTTCCGCTATCAGTTTTACTTAGAGTACAGACTATAGTCTCCAGTTAGCAATTCGACTATAGTCTAGTCAGAAGTCTAAACCACAATCTAGTCTATAGCCTTAAATAAAATTCTTGATTATAACTTAACTAGACTAAATATTTTTCTATGGTCTAACCTTATATTTAATTAAATCTAATCTATAGACTTGACCATATTATATTATTTATAATGGTCCAACACTTATCGCAGGTTATACCGATTAAGTTACAATTAACTTCTACGTCATTCGTCAGTCTTTTTATGTATGTATGTAGGTTTTGTAATAAAAATACCACACGTCGAAATTTGGTAATGCAACTTTTTGGGCCCAATCAAAAACCCAATTAATTTTGGTTGTTGTCGGTCCATGCTGTCATATGGCCCCAAACAAGTTCAGTATACAAAAATACTCCCACTTACAGATGTAAATAACATACAAAAAGAAACACGTTTTATACTAACGTGAACATGCTAAGCGAATTTCAATGTAAGTGATTAATTTTTATTCCGAGATTCTATTTGTTGCCTGCATCCAAAGGTCCTTAACGCCTTTTATAAAATTCTTCATGTTTAAAAGGAATAAAAAAAATAAATTGCCGTAAATACATACATATACTTATACACATAATAATTTCTGTCGTTCCAATGTGGAACATAGGGCCAAAGGTCGGTCCATAGTTGAGCCAATTTAGCACCCATATACAGCCAACACCCGAAAATAATCTTAACAATTTATCAAAAAAAAAAGTTTTATGTAACTTTCATATTTGTATTTTCTTTAAAACATCCCAAAACTTTACTTATTTGCCAAAAAAAAATCGGCAGCACTGTTCTCCTTTGTTTCATTCTATTTTTACAGTGCGTTTTTATTTACATTTTTATTATTTTTATATTTACTTTGCATGTAAAGACAAACATTCATTAGTAAACTTGTTTGTTTGGGTTTGTTTATATTATAAACATTACACTGAATAACAAAAAAAAGTACATTCGATCAACGAAAATTATGTGTAATATTAGAAGTATCTTATTTTTTTATACCCTTCACACACACACATGTGTTAAG
>NDXZ01025455.1:0-16963 GCA_003055125.1 Paykullia maculata | reverse complement strand
ATAACTAGTACTACCGTAAGCCAAAAAAAAACTACTTATTTTGAACATCCCAACTAACTACTTATAGTTCAACTTTTAGGTTGCTGGTTGGTAACTAGCTATTTTGCAACATCTTGTAATTATACTTGTATGCTTGTGTCATGCATTTCTGGAAAATTCAAAACAAAAATAACAATAGTTATTCACCCAATTAGTAACTAGTGTTTTACTTTATCTAATGTTACTGGCTAACTTACTGGTAAGTAAAGTTTTCTTAAATGTCAATAATATGAACGTCAATAAACGAACTCCAATAATACAGACTTTAACAAGAGTATATGAAAAACACAAACTTTTTATAGCTGTTATTTAAAAAACTCTATAAAAATATTAACACACTACTAAAACGCCAATACATTTTCAGTTAGGTATAACCTTTTTTTTTTTGTTTTGCGTTACAGATTTTGCATATTTGTATATTTAGGGTCATATAATAGATATCTATTTTTGACAAATAAATATTACTAATAATACAGATATCAACCTCCTCAAGTTACATACATGATCCTTTGAGTGGCATTCACAAAATATGTATATTAATTTTAAAAGTATTTTTAGTCCAACCAATCTGTAAAACTGTTTTAAAAATAGTTTAAAAATAACAGCTCAAACAAAAACCTGATTATGTTAAATTGATTGCCAGATAGAACTATGCCAAATCGTTCGTTCCAGTGACCGCTAATTCTCGTTCAGTTAGAAAAAATTTACTGGTTCGATCAATTGTTCACTTTTGAACGACAGTACGTCAACAATGCTATTTTAAAAAAAATTGTTTTTATATGTTGTAAATAGTCAAAAAATATAAATAAATAGAAAAATTTATTTAAAAAAAAATAATTAATTAAATAAAAAATAATCATATTTTAAGGTACTTTTGTTTATTTTTTTAAATTAATTGGTTTAAAGTCTTGTCAGAAACTTTCATTGATATAATATAGTTCTGTATTGTGTTATAAATATGGAAACCAAAAATATGCTCTAGAAAAAGTGTTTTATGCTCATTAAATATAAAGTAAAAACTTAAAAATATGCTCTAAAAATGTAAAAAATATATTCTTAAAAAACAAAAACCGCTTTAATAGGAAAAAATAGGTTTTTTATTTGACAATTATATAACAATCAATAACATAAATAAAATATAAACAAAAAAGCTACATTAAAAATTGAACTTCTAAATATATCAGGTATCAGATTAAATTGGGATGGTTTTTGCATTTAATAAGACAAGATTTTTATTGGTAATTGTTATTGCAATAAACAACAAAATATTGACACAGATTTTCAAATAAACAGCGCTGTCTGTTCTAAATAAAGTTAAATAAGTTGAAAATGTTCTTTCCACATCTAAAAAATATATATATTAAAATTTCCATTAAAAAAAAATTAAAATAATCGTTATATTTTAATTATTTATTGAACTTATTTATTATAAATTTATTAATGAATTTTGTTTTGGCTTAAAGTTCTTATATTTTCGAAAGTGTGATATGTTGAGAATGTTGTTATTTTATTTAAAAATTCAGTTTCCCATATGATATAAGCCGAGTGGAATGCATTTTCGAAACCAGCTACGATTTTATTGTCAGCACTCTTTTTCTCAACGGTACTATTGTTATTAAAAATGTTTGTTATATAGTGAAAAGGGTAAAAAATCTGAATAATAAAAGAAACAATTAAATTTAAAAGAAATTATTTAACAAACTCCTACGCTTGTTACAGCGATGTTCAAAAAATATGTATCTAGTATACGAAAGAACAATATAAAAATAAATATAACCGAAAGCAAATTTGATATAAAAAAGAAACGAACGGCGTTGAACGAACGAAACATCGAACGGTACACTATTAACCGAAAGCGTTTTGTAGAATAACCGGGATTCAGGGATTCTTTCAATTTAACCCGTTCGTTAATGAACAACACAGCTTACCAGGAGGATGATAATTGGGAGCTAATGCAGGAACTGGATTTATCGATTGGTTTAGTCAAACGCAGCGTATCTTTTTTCTTTCTAAATTTTGTTTTTAAGTTTAATATTCTGTCAATAGTTTCTTAAAGCATTCTGTTTAACTCAACTAAGCTTAATTCTTAAAACACTTTTTTTTAACATCACAACTTCATTTTTTATATGTATTGCTAAGTTCCTAACAAACTTTCATCTGTTTTTCATACAACTTTATCAAAATATTTGTTTATAAACTTTTGATATTAAAAACTTTGCATACACATCATGAGAACACCGTGTCTCAGCTGAATTTACAGATAAACTTGCAATTTTGTCTAAAAATTATCATGTTCGCCTGTGCATTTAACTGTACATATGTAGTTGTATGTGATGTTACATTTTAAGTGTAAAGTGTAGTGTGGTTAAATTGTAGTGCCTGTACAAGTATGTATGTGCGTTTGTATTGGTGTGAGTGTTTGTTATGTAGGCCACATGAACATCATACGAAATTAAGTTTCAGGGACACACACTAAAAACTCATAACCTACATTTTGCCTTTTTTTATAAAGACATACTCGCTGGTACATGCACTCCACCTACATTCGCACCGAGAGACATATATAAACATTTCTACTCGGTGCAAACAGCAGTAGCAACTACAATAAAAACAACTGAAAGGAAAATAAAGAAAAAAATATTAACTGACACATGTTTTAATAATAACATTCATGTTAAAGTGTTGGTGCATAGTCAAATGGTGGAAATGCTGATATTGGGTAGATGAAAAGGAAAATTCTAAACAGGAAAGGTAAAATAAATTGATATTAATTTCCATTTCTATATTAAAATATGTTTCACTAAAAAAGGATTTCTTTGGGGAAAAATATTTTTATTGAGTCATTTAGGCCCGTTATTATAACTTGCTATTAAAGTTCCTGTTGGAAAAAAGTACCTTTAGCTATCGTGAGGAATAAAGTTTCATTTCATTATTGCAACTTATATTTAAAATAAATTTTATAATTTTCAAATTGTGGCAAGGCCACAAAAATTCTGGTTTCTGTTTATCGCAGACTACAACCTTCCCAGCAAAAACTGCATTGCGTTGTAATGAGTTAAAATTATAAAAATACAGTAGTTGTACTACTTACCTTTTGGCATTTTAACCCATTATTTAAACACGGCGATGTCATTGGAAGCAAGTACTTATCCCGCTCCTTTACATAGAGGGACTTACATATATAAGTCATTACCACCCTCGCTTAAAAATAGTGATTTTGTGAAGTCATTACTTTAATGTCAATTAGTAATTACTTACTAATAATACATAAAGCAGCCTTCTAAATTACAAGTAACGAATTGAATAAGTCATTACTTTTTAAATATTATATAACGACTTGCCTTGAATAGCTAATATGAAATGGTGTTTTAACGAAAGAAAATTGTATAAAAGCTTCAATGATCTAGATAACGCTGCCTATACCTGCATTATGACTCACAGTTTTGATGATATGAAACAAACTGCAACAACTAGAATAAACAAGAGAAAAAGTAGGTCTGAAGATTAATGTTTGAAAAACAAAATATGGAACATAAAAATATTCACCAATTTTTTAATTTTTGCTTAAACAATTTTGTACGTGGAATAGTAAATATTTCTTTTATTTTTAAATAATAAAAAAAAATAAAAGGAAATGATTTAGTACGTTTAAACCTCGATTTGTTTAATTTTAGTTTGCATTCTTTCACTCAACATCGCTTTTTTATTTAAATCGATTTTACTTGCGTTGTTATAATTTCGATCAGCGTCGTTAAGATATCAATTTATTTCGTAATTGTTTCGATTTATTTTGCTACATGCATTTTTTAACACCTAATATCTTTACTTCACATATCCCATCACAAATTTTCTTTGTCTATACATATACACTCACGAACACAACAAGCACATGCTGCATAATGTATATATACATTGCCAGATGACTACAATACACGTATTGTTATAATTTTTATATTGCTGTTGTTGTAATGTACAACAAATACAATTGCAGTTGTTGTTATTATTGCTACAAAATCCCACACATACACACACGCTCTTAATTTTTAATATTTTTTAAACAAACGTAAAAAAATCTCCCCTAAATAGCAGCCAAAAAAATGTTATTTTATACAATGTCATTTTTTACATAAGAGATTTTTTTCTATTTTTTCATCATCATACATACATATCGCACACCCAGTTCAAAAGTGACACAACTCAAAATTTTTATTTTTCGAGTTTATATGCTTAAACTTGTTTATCTATAAGAAAAATATCAAAGTATTTTTTTTTTGTTGTTAATGTGGCTAAAAAACAGTTAAGTCTTTCTTTATGTTTCAATTGATATAAGTTGCAATCCATAAAAGTAACTTATTTTTCGTTATGTCAGAAAATATAATTGTAATAGATCCCTGCGCTAAGTGCTTAATAGTTTTAATTCGAATTCAATGGTCCAAGGTTTTTGTTTTTAACTATTTTTATTTACTTCAAAAACAGTTTATTTCGATCTCTGAAAAACTTAAAATTTTGAGTTGTGTCACTTTAGAACTGGGTGTGCAATATGTATGCAACAATGCGAAAATATCAAAAACCAAAAACTGCAGTATATTTTTAGGTTGTTGTTAAATTTCGTATTCTTGTATTAAGGTTGGTTTTTTTGTTGTTATTATTTTGTACAATAACATAAACATGCATCAATGTTGCATGAAATGTAAAAAAATTTAAGACATAAAGAAATACCTAAATGAAAACTCAATTAACGAGGGTTGGTATACCCTTCACCTAAGATGATAAGGGTATATATAAGTTTGTCTTTCCATTTGTTTTTTCTACAATATTCATTTGCAACCCCATAAAGTATATATATCCTGAATCTTTATAGATATATAAGTCGATTTAGCGATGTTAGTCTGTCCGTCTGTTGAAATCAACTTTTCTTAGCCCCCTCAATATCGTACGGACACGGTATTGGTATCAAACGATCAGAAATTTTCCCGAGAGTTTATTATTTATTTATTTTACTGAAAATTACTAAAATCCGACAATTAACGAGATATAAGCAAAAAAAAAATGTATTTTACACAATAATAATTATATATGTTTGTAAGACATGCCTTTTGGGAAATTTTTAAAGAAAAAAAAATTTCGAGATCTAATTGGCCCAGAATGAGCAAAGATATGGGCGAAAAACCTAAATGGACTAAAATTAATATCATAAAAAATCAAGTTTTTTAAGCCTTTAAATACCTTTCAGATATGTTAATGCATACGTACATACATAAATATACATATACTTACATACATAAATAAATAAATAAACGTAGGCACAGCCAAATATAGCGCTTTTACTTGTTTTTAAAAGATGTTGCTAAAAGTGAATTAAACAAATTAAGTTATTGAATGTTTATAAAACAGATTTTGTGTACAAAAAAAATATATCAAATAAATAATCTTAACATTTTTTATTTAATCCTCGTAATTTTATTACTAAATTTAAACAGAAAAATAGTTTTAGCTAAACTAGCTAATACTGCTTCAAATAGCTAACAATTATATATAATTAATATTTCAAATTTTAAGGAAATGCATACATAAAAACTAATTGTAACACTTTTTATACAACCCTCCATTTACACGATATATGCATGTAATTCACGTGAGTTAACAAGAGGCAAACAGCCTCTTGGCAACACCAATGCTAATAAAAAGCAGCACCGCAGCAATAATAACAAAACAACCAAGACATTCACATAAGAGGGCCTAAAAACAATAGCAACAACTTAAATTTTAATGAAACCATTAAAACACCTTAAAGCTAAGCAAATGAAAAATACTTAAATTTTGATCGTAAGAATTTATGGTGGCATTTTAGGAAAAAAGAAAAAGGAGAAACTAATGGAATGCAATTAATGTGAAACATATTTTTGGAGTTTATTTTCATACACATAAAACACTTCATATTATAACATACAATTAATCATAATTTTCTTTCCCAAAAGTTGACAGTCATAGATAGAATGATTTTTTTATCGTTAGTTTTTTTTTAATTTGAATTTTTTAACAAAAATCAATTTTTAACTAAAGCAAAAATTAAATAAATCCCGTCTTAGTTTCACTTTATGTCCTGTTTATTGCACTTTAAAAAAAATAATTTAGGCAGATACAAATGACATTTAAGTGGCATCATGTTTATATTAATAAAGCGAATTAAATTTTCAAAAACATATTTTTTTTTAAAACATATTTGTACTTGGCCAATTTAAATAGGGTTTAACGAAAAGATACTAGAAATAAATTTTTTTTGTCGCTTAAGTTAAATGTAATATTGTTCAGAAGCTAGAAAATTATTAAACAAATTTAAATAAAATGCTTAATTATAAAAGCTTCTTATAAATTTTATTCTATAGCTTTCTTTCTACATAATTAATTTTTCTTATTTTGATTCGTTTGTCATACATATGATTCTGTTGTCACACATAGGACCCACTATATATTTTATTTTTTTTTATATGAAAAATATTATAGTTTTTGATCTTATTATGTTACGTATTATGTTTTTGTACCTCTTTAATAATTCCAAATAGTAAAAAGTTAAGCTGATTATTGTTTGTACGAGTCTGTTTTATATTTCGCATGTAAAGTTTATAAAATCACATATTTATAATAAAATGTAACAATTTTCTGAACAGCTAGAACATATATAAAATACTTTTGAATGTTTTATCGTGTTGTTTTACAAATCTGGTAAGAAATATTTAAACTCCGTATCTAAAATCTAGGTTTAGATCTTAATGGTTGCGCCGAGCTATAAAACTGCAACTTGAATCAAGCTTGTTGCAATTTGCAATGCAATTTATTGTTTTATGATCTTCTCTTGTTTTATAAATTTAATTCTGTATAAAAGCTGCAGCTGTTAATGGGTTTTTCTAGTGCCTTAAAACCTGGTCGCTAGTTGCTAAGACAATTGCTTTCTTCATGACTGTGTCGAGCAGTAAAACGGCAGCTTGACTTAATTATCGATAAAAAATTATTATATTATGATCGTTTCTTGTTCCAAACACATAAAGCCACATATAAGGTTTTAGACAAAAACGTATTGTTTTTTTTATTTCTTAAAGCAACTAAAAGATAAATTGAATCGATATATATGAATAACATTCCCGTTTGCTGAAAATAGTGAGCTAAAATAATAAAATTACTTCGCTTCATATTAAATATATGTGAGTGCAGCAAGACCACATGTGTTTCGAATACGATTCTAACAACAAAATGTCCTTATAACTATGATTCGCATTTTTATTAGTTTTGATACACTAATAGCCAACATTATTTATTATTATTTTAGGAGGATACCTCAAAGGTCTGGTCAGACCTAATAGCGTCGCCATTATAATGTCTTCCTCAGACATATGGACAGACCTTATCTGTCTGGTCTGCAACCCAGCAAGTCACAAAAGCCAAAAATATATACATATCGCACACCCAGTTCACAAGTGACACAACTCAAAATTTGTATTGTTTATCTATAAGAAATATATCAGTGTATTTTGTTGTTGTTAACTGTTGCTAAAAAACAGTTAAGTCTTTCTTTATGTTTCAATTGATATAAGTTGCAATCCATAAAAGTGACTTATTTTTAGTTATGTCAGAAAATATAATGGTAATAGATCCGTACGCTTAGTGCTAAATAGTTTTAATTTGAATTCAATGGTCCAAAGTTTTTTAGCTATTTTTATTTACGTCAAAAACAGTTTTTTTCGATTTTTGAAAAGTTAAAAACTTTGAGTTGAGTCACTTTTGAACTGGGTGTGCGATATGTTTGTTTAATTTGTTGTGTCACAAATGACTACGGCATAACTATCACCACCGGTGGTGGTAAAGGATATAACGGTATAACATTTTAAAAAAATACTTTAAAAATTCCGCAAAATTATTTACCTCTTTTTATCTTTTACAATAATTAACATATTTTGTTAATTTTTCATTACAGTGTTTTTTTAAATACTTAAATTTTCATTAATTTTAATTGTTATAACAATTTTTTTTTGTCCTTATCATTACAATTTCATTTTATTTTTTTTATGTTTATTGCATATATGTGTTTACATATACACACATAATATATGATGGCATAAACATGTGTGAATGTGTGTTTGTTTTTAACTCTTGCAATAGTTTTTGCCATATAATTACTTTTAATAGCTTTCTATTGTTTTATCTTAAAAGCTAACCATCATTATCGTCGTCAACGTCATCACAGCTACTATTAAATTTTTTGATATTATTACCTCTGGCAGCTGCAGTATCATCATTCTTATCGTCATTATCAGCATCATCAACGTTATTGTCTTTAAAATGGCATCAACTATATTTCAAACAAAAGGGATGCAGAGATAACGGAAAAAGAGAGTTAAAACATGTCACTTAAAAGCGATGTTTTGAAACATGTTTAAACATTTATGAACATTTAGTTCTTAGTGGAAAAGAGGAAAATGATGGATAAACTGGATGTTATCAGAGTTGGAAGAATGTCGAAATTAGAAAAATCATCTTTTCTACTTTATTACATACCCTGGTTAAGTTTTATAACTGAGAAAGCATCAACTTTAATGTGACGGTTTTTCTAACACAATAAAATTTTGTATACTAATAGCTTCTTTACATACATATGTACATACATATACGTATGAATATTCATTGTCTTATGGACCAGACATAAAGTAAATTGACATCAATATACATATACATATGTATATACACTTATGTTTTAAAATAATCCATACAATGACGTTTAGAAAATGGACACAAGTATTAAATGATGGTTCAGTGTCTTATCTTGGGTTTTCATTTGAAGCATTTTTCAATTGTGTTTTTTTTTACTTTAAAACACCATTTAGCGTAATATGGCTGTCAAGTTGTTGTTAAAGTAAACACAATGTCCATCGAATACATGCAAAAGCAATCAAATAATGCACTGCATACATATGTAAGCGAGTGTATGAATTAGTAAATGAGGCACAGCAGACCAAATGAAAATATTTGCTAAGAGGAAGAGAATATAATTTATGTATAAATGTATGTGAAGTTGTGACTATATTTATCCTAATGCCTTTGTATTGAAATATTTTTATCTTTAGTTGTAGCTGCTCTGTGAACATTTATTTTTGCCACAGATAGATTGATGACCCATTTTTTTAATTGTTTTAACATTTCCAGTATTTTCTTCATCTGTAGCTCTTCAGTTTTATTTTCTAAAGCAATTATTATTGACTGAAATGCTGGCAAAGTACAAAAAAAATTAAAACAATTTAAAATTCTATGATAGGCTGAGCTGAATCTTAAATATTCTCTACTAATTACATGGTCATTGCAACACGTACATACATAGCGATAATGATGGAGTTTGTTATTTAAGCCAGGGGTGTAATAAAATGTTTTTTCAAAAATTCATCAAATTTTTAAGAAAATATTGTAGGTAAAGAGACAATAGTACTTATAAAAAAGAAACAACATTTTTATATACCAAAAACTCAATTTACAAGCTGCGTTAAAAAGTAAAAAGTTTTAAATATAAATGTTAACAGAAACTTATGGTACTTTACACCTTTATTTTACATACATATTTATTATTAACTTATTTAAGTTATGTGCTTTTATTACAATTTTTGTAGTGTTGTTATTATAAGATTCTGAAGAAAAAAATTCCTCAAAGGTTTTCTGTTTTTAACCTTTTTCTAATTTTTGTTTTATTAAGATATATTTAATTAAACATTTTGTCATTAAATTATTTACAAATTCACTTAAGTTAGCAAGAGCTGCCTTTTTGTTTAGCTAAACAATAGACCTTTTTTTTCAAAATAGATTTAAACAAACATTTATTAAAATCAGTAAATCTTAATTCTCTTATTTAATTTTAAATATCTTGATACTTATCTTTAGACAACAAATTTTGAAAGCTTTTAAATTAATTAATTAATAGCAGAAGGTTTATCTGTTCGTAAAAAATATATATATTTTAGTTTTTTTTTCTAGCGTATAGAAAAAAGTAGTTATATCAATACTGCGTTAAAACCACAAGAAATTGTCCATGAATCATGCTAAAATTACTGTTAAAAATCAAACTACAACAATCGATTTTGCAGTATTGGCTGACTTTTACATAAATTTTAAATTGTTTTTATCAAAAAATAAATTATATAGCGATCCTTGTCAGGAGATTAGAACAGCAGTACAGTGACATGCAGTAGAATGGCTGTGAAGTAAATTTTATGTTACAAGAATGCGCTTGCATGATATGTGACAAAGTGTCTAGGGTCCTATGATTTTCAAAACTGAGATAAAATATCTGACATTGCGAAATTAAACTAACTGGAATTTGCTTAGCAAGTTTGGAATGCTGCTGAGTTCACTAAATCCGGCTTATACTCAAGAACGTGATTAATTTGCTAATTTAATTTTATTCAAAACATCTCAATATAGTATTTTTAACCGGACATTTCAACGTAACCTTAAAACGAGTGCTGTAAAACATATAGTTTTATGTTTTTTTAGAAATCTTTTTCGGTTTCATACATACATTCATTTATAAATACAAACATTATTTAATTTATTTTTTTATTTATGGTTACAATAAAAAAAATTTTGTTCTAACGAAGTAACAAAACTCATTGCAAAATTTTATCCTACAGGATATTGCCTCTGGTAGAAATCGAAACCTTAAACCAATGCCAGACTGGCAGACTTACTAAGCAAAAATTATTGTTTCGAACACTCTTATCTACCTACATATGTAAGGCATGTTTTTTGTATGGCTGAAAAGCTTTTATTCTATAAAAACGACAAACGTAAAATTAAGGACCATACTTTTATTAATCTCATATCGAGTTATTTTGCAAAACTAAACAACTGCAACGACAAATCTAAGATATAAATGTGTGAAAATATTTTTGCAGCAAAATCGTGTTGTAAACAAGAAAAACAAACGTTTTCAATGAAGTCTTTAACAAATTTAAAATAAGTTTTTGTGAATTTTTTTTTGAATCTACTCTAGCTCTTGTGTAATTCTATACCACTTTTATTGTAATTTAATTATATATTGAAAATTTTATTTTATGATGCTTTTTTTAAATTAATTCAAAAATCTTTAATTTTTTGTCACCACCCTACTATGACAATTTGTGTGTCTATCTGTCTGCAGATAGATAAACGTTAGAGTTTATGACACACTTTTATATTTATAAAAGTTGGCATCTTAAGGCGATATATATGTTAAACTCTCTTTCTATAAAATACGTAAACATACACATATGCTAAATCATATTTATTTTTATTCATGTTTATTTATTTCCTTTTACTTTTTTTTTTTTTTGTTAAACTTTTATACATATATTTTTTTTTGCAAAATTTGTTATTGACATTTCGTTTTTGTGTCCTCTTTACACAAAAATATGTAATGTGTATGACAGTAAATTATTGTAGAAAAAGCAAAAATCATAAATAACATTTTGTGCTCTAAATTTATAGAAAAAAAAATAAAATAAAAAAATAACGCAATACAGACAAAAAACATATTTATTGAAATATTTTATTTGAGTTAGACTTTATTAGAAAATTCAAATTCCATTTCTGTATGTGATGGCTGAAGAGAAAGTGTATATGTTTTGTTTGAGCGGCAAATGGTAGCAGTGAAAGTTGCATGATAAACGAGGAAAAAAAATATTAAAGCAATATTTAAATATGCTTTAAGGTTTTCCATTAACGGCTACATAAATTTCGTATATAAAAACATTATTTAAGTATTTATTTTATTTATATATGTATATTAATATCCAAAGGCTGTTAATAAAATATAAAATTATCTAATATTTATATATGTAGAAAGAGTCACATTTTCAAATAAATCCATTTTTGTTTACTTTTAAAGATTAAAGCTGGAAGATCAAAGATTGTTTTTTTAGAACATATAAAAAGCAAATACATACATTTAATTCTGTTTGTTTAATTTAAATAAAAATACTTTTTTAAACCCCATGCACACACTTGAAATTAAGACACACACACACACATATTCACATACACTAAACAAGCATATATGTACTTATACATGTGTTAAGTATGCAACCGATGTTTTATTTGCAATAAAAATTGCTGAAATGTTGTTGTGTTGCTGGTGTTAGTGGCACCATTGTTGTGGTAATGTTAACAACGGAGGGTGTCTGCTATCAATGTCTCTTTTTCCTTCGTTCTATTATTATTTTGTTTTACAAAATTCTTAGCATTACAATTTTTAGCTAACCAAGCTAGAATTTTACATTCGGTTGTACCGAATTATAAATACCCTTTAAATGTTGGAAAATATATTTAAGGTTTTATTCTTTTAAGAAAGAACTAAATAAAAACTATTTAGAAGATTTTAAAAGAAAAGGTTACAAAACATTTTTGTGAATAACTAAAACAATTAAAACTATTTTATAACTTTTTGTATATAAAAATAAAAATAAATTATTTAATCGAGATTTTATTAAAGCGTTATTTAGAAAAATTAAAAAAATAAGCAAATAATTATAAACTTTCAAGAAAAATTTTAAAATTAAAAGATTTTATTTATGTTTTAATTCATTTTAAATTATTATAAAATTATTGAAAAAATTATTTTTCTTAACAACAAAAAAATATTTATTTGGCGTATTTTTTCAAGAAATACATTTCAAAGTCTACTGATGATCTGGTATAAGCAACCAGTAAAATGCAGCATATGGACAGCTTAAAACTAACAACAAGCCATAAAAAAAATTTTTTAACTTTAGAAATAATCACATATTTGTCACAACTTTAAAAAGATCTGCAGTTATGGGTTAATCAGAAAAAAATTTTTATATTTAATATTTTAAAAAGCATTTCGTGTGATTTTTTTAAGATGTTAAAAAAATTAAGGGTTTTCATAAAAAATTCCTTTCGAAGAATATAAATAATTCTCACGATTTTCTTAAAAAAAAACAGTCTAAAAACCTGACTTCTCTTTTTCAAATGTTTGTGTTTCACATAAAATAACAAACTGATAATACCTGCTATTGCCACTGATAATGGTTGGGGCCCTAAAAAATCCCTGTTCTAAATTCTAAACACATATTTTGTTATGTTATTGTTGTTGTTTTTTGCAAAAACAAAAAAAAACATACTGAAAATTTTTTCGATGTTTTGTTTAATAATCTTAAGCTTAGGGATTACATACATATATACTGGATTTATTTTCAAAATAAAAAAAGAGGAAAATTTAATGGATTACATTTTTTACATTCTGTTACTTTTGTTATTATTTTGTTAAAAAGATTACTAAACACTTGGGGTAAAAACTAAATGAAATTTAAAACAGTGACAGATTTATATTGAACAAGGAAAAAGAACGAATTATCCAGCAAAAGAATTAGAGCTGGTCTTGAACTTAGCTGTAATAAATTAATGGCCCAAAATTGTTATTATGCAGTTGGCGTTGCCACCTTCAGATATTGTGTATTAATAGTACTTCGGAGGTTCTTTAAGAAATTAAAAGGTTTAAAAAAAATTATAGCAAACAAAGAAAAAATAGTTCAGTTTCATAAAAAAATTATTAAATCTTCGATGAAGAGTTACCTAGAACAGCTATGGACTTGTAACAACAAATAATAATAGATCTTTGATAACTTTAGAAAAATGACTATTTATATGAAAGTGTTCAAATGAATTGCTGAAATTGAGGTGAAACTTAATAATTGAAAATGTTTCAAATTAAACCAAGTAAGAAATTCGTATTTCGCAAAGCCCATGTCATAAAAGCTTATAGAGTGATGTCAACTCGGAGAGGTCTTTATATATATATGGATTTTGACTATTCGAGCCATCGAGTGTTGAGTGAGAATTATATTTTATATCTGAAGTTTAAAAGCCTAACCGTAAAAAATTAATTCAGCCGAGCTTTTAGCACAGTATAAAAAAATCCATATTAGCCAAGCCTGATTCAACAACACATAAAAAAAAATAATTATTTGTGCTGAATTCAAATTGCGAGTTAGACATTAGACATTAGTCAACATCAGGTCAGTTTTTACATATTTTCAAGTTTTTACAATTTTATAGACCAAACAAATTTCGTAGAAAGAACTTTGTTTATGTAAAACCTTTTTGCGAATTTTTAAATCAGTTAAAGACATTAGAGTTCAATTTAGGTGGGAACTTTGTATAGTTGCTATGTAAATTAAGTGCCAATTTTAACCAAAGCCAATATGATTCAAAATTACGTTCCGTACTTTGATTAAGAGATATAAATAGATGAACATTATAATTCGATCCTGTGCCCATAAATGTAGATTTAAGGGGGTATTGCACTATTTTTTTAGACATTACAAAAACATAATACTCTGACCATTAATGTTTGTTTAGAATTTTTAAGAGGAGGAGGCTGTTGACAAAGTTCAACATCTTTCTTTAATAACTGATTTATTTTCATCTAAAAAAAAAACTTTTATTTATTATTATTTATGTAATTAACCGCACTTGGTAAATGAGGGACGAGAATTCAAATTTAATTCATTATAACCTAAGTACAAATAAATTAAAGACGCAAGAAAAATACAGTTGTTAACATTTTCTAAGCTGAAATAAAACTAAAACTGAACTTAGTGGAAAAAAATAAAATAAAATATTCCTCTTAAAACATTTTCCTTTGCTTAAAAGAAAAACACATCAATTATTTCCTAGTATTTAAACAATTTCCTCATATCAAACTCTTCAAATCTACCACAAAAAAATATCCTTTAAATGTAATAAAACTCTACTTAACAACTAAATGTTACAATAGCAGAAGCATTAAAAGCTTAAAGTTCTCTTACTGGCAGTATTTTGAATACGTTATTCGTAACTTAAACTGGCGCATTTATGTTACATATTATTACAACAACAACAATATTCTTCAATTTACACACACACCATTAACGATGCCAAGTCATATATTAAAACTTTATATTCGAGGGTAGATTAAAGTTCAAGTGTGTTTGTGTGTGTGTAAAATTAAATTTTTTTCTATTTTTTATTACCATTATTGGTCAGTTGTTACGAGAAAACAGTGTTGCTGTTAAACTGAGCATAAAGTAAAGGTACTTATTGTATGACCAACCACTTTCATTTATGTGTTTGTGTGGTTTTTTGCCATAAACTCAGCTACTTGTTCGCAAGTAAACTCTATATGTATATACATACGTACAAACATATACTAGTAAATCGTTGTTGTTAATAACTAAGGTGTTTATGATGTTGCTAAGAATATGGGTGTATGTGTGAGTGCCGTTATAAAAAAAAATTTAGTTTTGGTAATAAAAGCGAGGAAAAAACGAAAAAATATAAAGAAATAAAAATCATACAAATTGATTTGTACAACTTTAGAGTTTAATTTACCGTAAGAAATAAAGATAAATTTCTATATTTTATTTGTACAATAAACAAGAGAAATGTATGCTAGAAGTAGGATATAAAGAAAGTATTTGTTTAAAATGCAAGATAATGATTTGGGTTTCAAAAGACTTTAAAAGAATAAATACTTATATATTTAATAGTTGGGTAGAGCTTTTGTACGACTTAATCGGCTTTTGGAAAACGTGTTTGTTTATGACAGGAGCTGAAAATAAATACTCCTTAAGCTTTTACCTTTGTGGTTTAAAATACACAAAAATGAATAATAAAATTGAAATCTATGGAAATGTCAAGTGTTGAGATAAAACACTTCGAGCGATATGTAGTCAAAATAATAAATCAGTTTTAAACAAAAACCAAAATTTAGCTGATATCCATTCAAAAAACGTTTAATATCATTCTTTTTGTTAATTACCTTTTTAAAATTGAATTTATTTAACACAAATCTCTTTAGACATTGGACATACATTACGCTTCACAACTGCCGCTCAAAATAAAAGAAAATTATTATGAAATGAATTAAAAAAAGTTTAAACTTTATTTGCCTAAAATATCACAGAAGGAGGGTGTTGCTCCAGCGGAGTTAGTTCCTTTAACTCCAAAGGGTGCCCTTACCATTAGTTAGCAGTTTTAGTTTTGGAGAATGTGGGTAGCGTTACCATGTTTTTTAGATTAGTGATAGGCTGCTGTCTACAGAGCAACCATGTTTACACAATATTTCGCCTACTTTCCTTTGAGGTCTTATAGATCATTTTGGATTATAGTCCCATTAAACTCTGGTTAACAGTTACTCTTAAATCATTGCCTGGGGTACACTTGGTCGCGACCATAAATAGTTAGATGATTGGGCTGTGCCAGAAAGGAGTGATAATAAGAAAATTTTAATTTTCGAAAAAAAATCCACATTTAATTTAAGTAAGAGCTGATGGCCAAAGCTGCTAGTGCTCTTCAATTTAAGTTAATCTTAGAATTAATTTCTTTAAGATTAAATGAATAATAGTAATAATAATAATTTAAGTGAAACTTAAAATTACAAGACTGCACTTGTTTGTTGAAATTGGTTGGCATACGACTTGTAACCACAATCTACAGCACCAGGAGATAATGTTTTAATAGGACTGGAGACATATTTCTTTGCTTTAGGTTAAACACTGTTTTGCACCTACTTTAAAGGTTTTAAAAAAGTTCAAACTATAGCCCAAAGAAAAGAGACTGATAGAGTAGAAGTATTTTAGCTAAGAAGATTTTATAAAACTTTTTTTTATTAAAAATAAGAAATCCTCTTAAGCCCTAATAATAGTGCTCCATAAATATGTATTCCCTTTAATAAACTTTTTGCCAATTTTTTTTCCAACGTGCGTATAAAACTGTTTTGTTTGCCACAAAACAATAACTTGACGTTATAACTAAAAATATAGAAAAAATGATTTTTAATTTTTTTTTTCTGAAACTCTCAATAAATTGTATTATCTTTGCAATAAATAACGCTTCTAGGTGTTATTAT
>NDXZ01025450.1:18089-36399 GCA_003055125.1 Paykullia maculata | reverse complement strand
CTGCTAGGTTTCTCAAAATGTCTCCTTAAATGTCAAAACGACTACATAAATTTTAACTTTCCGCATATCTCCTCACCATATGAAGAACATATAGCTACAACGAATTGCATACTCATTTGTAAACAAAACAGGCTCAATGAGGGCACATAATTTTTAAATTTGGGTAATAGGTGGTCATTATTTCATACGTTACATAATAATGAGGGGTCATTATCATCATTATTTTTTTTAAACATAATAATGAGGGGTCATTATCATCATTATTTTTTTTAAACAGAAAATAAGAACCTATTTTTGTAATTATTTTAAACTTGTCATGGCTTTTGTTAGATCCCAACAAAAGTAAATTAACCACTTATAATTCATCTTTTTAGTTGCTGTTTGGTCACTAGTTACATATATTTTGTAATTGTAAATTTGTTAGTACATTTTTAAACGTGGGTCATGAAGTTTCGGACAACTCAAACAAAGATAAGAGTTATTCAGATAAATAGTTACTATATTATGTAGGTATATCTCAAATATTAATTTCTATATTAAAAGATTTCAATATATTCCTTAATCTATATATATAAAAGAGAAACATTAATGACTGACTGATTCATCATCATCGCCTAGCCCAAACGGATAGAGCTAGAGTCTTGATATTTGGACTGTGGGTTCCCCTTCCGTTGCATAGATACACTAAGAAGGGATTTTTGGAAATCCAAATATAGAGGGGGTAAAAAAGGGGAAGTCGGTAACCTTATATCTTCTAAACAAAACGAGATACAAAAAAAAAATTTATAAAAAAAAAAATATTTTTTTGAATATTGATAGAATTCATGAAAAGCTTTACTTAAGTTTCTACTACTATTTAGACAACTATTTAAGAAAAAAATTTTGACACAAGAATGGGAACTAAAAAGTACCAAAAAGGGGGAAAACCGGGAAATGCGTTTAATAGTAAATTACTGGGAAAATTTGGTTAAAACTTGAAACACGGATTTCTTTAGACATACTAATGAGTATGACATAATAAAATTTTAACATCAATAGAAATGGGTAAGAGACAGGGGAAAGTTCGGGTAAAAAGGGGGGAAAAAGTACTTTTTCAACTTTTAGAGTACTTTTTTGTATTTTTTGAGTTTCTGAGTCTAGAAACGCAAAATTATTGCCACTCGCTTCCAATTTAAAAAAAAATCATACAGGGGCAAAAAAGTACTTTTTAACTTTTAGGGTACTTTTTCGCTTACGAAGTAGCGAGAAGAAAGCTAGTATACTTATACATGCATACATATGTAGATTTAAAGATAGATTATTTTGTTATTTTAAGGAAACATTCTACTAACCGTCTTCGTTTTTGAATAAGTTTTAAAACAGACATAAATTGTTTAAATCGCGCTAAAAGATGCACTTTTTTGTTTTAAAAAAGTTTTCTAAAATTCAACTTTTACGGACTGATTTCCCAATGTAAATGCAAAGATGTTGTAAATATATGTATGTTAAATTTGCAAATCAACACCCACAGATTACTTAGAAAACCCTTAACTTCAAATCTGGCAGCTTTTATTTTCCATATTACAATACATATTAAACAAAACATAAATAAAGGCCTTACACAACAAATTACAGCAATGGCAACAACAATAGCAACAACTCACAATAATGATAGTCTCTTAAATGTACATACATACATATAAACATATGTATGTATGAATATATAATATGTATACAGAGAGAACACAACAAAAATATTAATGAGGGTCTAATAAATGAAACAAACTTTCATAGACAAAAAGCAACATACATACATACAACATACACACAAAATAAACATGCAAACAAATTGTTAAATTAGCTATGTATAGCAACAACAACAACAACAACAACAAGAGAAGTTTTACAATGCCAATGAATATGACAAGATTTTTTTTATTATTTGTTTCCATTATTGTATTTTTTTTTTAGTTGTTGCCATATTACACAATTTTCTTAATATTGAGAGGGGTTATGGTTACAACAATAACAACTCATGGGTTACACATCCATATGTACTGTATGTATGTGAGCGTGCGTGTGAATGTGTGTTTATTAGGTTTCCATTTTTATTTTTGTTTCTTTTCGCATTTTCGTTTCTTGTCGTGTTGAAAGAAAACGAGAGTGGAATTACTGACTGACTCTGACTGAGTGACTTATTGACTCTGGTTAAATGCGTGTATGAGTATAAGTTTTGATATGTATGTATGTATGTTAAAATAAGTTTGCCAGAGTATTAAAATGTTTAAAAATATTATTGTTTTTAGGTATTTTTTTTAGTTTTTTTTCTCGTTTTCTTCTTTTATTGTAGCTGTCGTTTGATATTGACATGACGAAACAATGTGAAACTCAAACACCCAAACAAATAATGACAGAAAAAAGCTTTATACATATGTATGTACCTATAAAACAAAAACATTTTTTTTTCTGATATTAAATGTGTGTTTGTATGTCACTTGGCTACAGAAAAAAAAGTAGCAACAAAAACTAAACTAAATATTTAACCAAATAAAACCCCAAAACACATTGACATACATTCATGCCACCGAACACACTCATATATTCGGTTCACACATAAACTGGTCACACTTATACGTATACATGCATATGTATGTTTATACAAATCTACACGTACAATGAGTACGTAAAAGTATGAGTATGAAAAAGAGCCGGAGGCAGAGGAAAGAAAAACTAAGCAGTAAGTAGTAAAAATATAAATATACACACAAACACATGTATCTAAATAAAAGTAAAATTTTTTGGGTCTTGGGATAGGTCGTATATTTTTTTGATTTTTTTTTTTGGTTTGTGTTCTCGTTTCGTTTTCATTTTATGTCGTTGGTGAATTTTTGTTTCAGATAATTATGTTAATGAACACACACACAAACACTTTACGCATAAAAAGGTTATTATATATTTAAAAACAGAGTTTTTTTTACCGAATTCCATTCCGATTAAAAAATGATTTAATTTCGCATTTTTTCTTTGGAAGAAGTTTAACCGTGTTTTCGCAATTAAAATGCTTTAGGTTTTTATAGTGGAATTAAATAAAAACTTTTAAACATTTTTTTTAGTTTTCAGACTTTGTCTTGAATAATAAATAAAAAATTCTATAATTTTTTTAGTTCTCGTCTATTGATTAAAAAAATTAAAGTTTGAATAAAACTTAGACAAAGACCGACATTGTAAACAATACATCATGTATTTAAAAGAATTTTACATGCCCACAATTGTAACAATTTTGCTCTGTTTTTTGCTTTATTGAGATCATAAAATATGTGGCACTTTGTAGGAGCGTGGGTGGGCATCCTTTAAAATAAGGAAACCCAATTATATGGCAGCATTTTTCTATTAATGCTTAATATTTAATTTTTCTATAGTCTTTTACTGCAACAATTGATATACCAGACATAAGACATAATTTAAAGTTTTTACATAATTTTTAATACTTACTTATATTTAAAACATGTTTTTCATATTAAAATGAAATTAATTAAAATAGAAGGGAAACTGACGAAATTCATATCAGAATGTGTAATGAACCTGATAGTTAAATAATAATAATAATAAAAATAATAGCACTGCAATGGACAATGCTGAATGAATAAATCTAAACAACAGTATAATAGAAAAATCTAGAATATAAAGACATAAATGCAAGAAAAATAAAAACAGGATATATTAATGACATAAAGACATATAAAGCAAATACCTAATAAGTCTAGCTTTAAAAATATGTTTACTATTTTGTTAGGGGTTTTTAATTTATTTTACGAAATCCAGGTTTTTATTCACTTTAAATGAAAATAAAACTTTCACCTACATTTTTTAGGTTACACTCTGGCTACACTCTGGATTTTTTTTTAAGTTCGTGGCAGTCACCGGAAAATGGTTACTTTAGTTTAGAAACCTAAATACTTTTTAGTAGAAATTTTTTTTTCAAAATTTGTTATTGTAGACCTTGAAGTTTTCAACAAAATCTGTTTTTGTTTTCTAAAAAACAATCCCTAAGACAATCTTTATTAGATTTCCTTTATCAATTTTAAAAGAAAAAATTTTAAATTTTGTTTTGCCAAGTGTTTTAACATTCTATATGTTAGGAAAAAGATGTCTACAATCTTTTTTTATTGATAGGCAATCTCTGAAAACTATTTTACAAATGACAAAATAAAAAAAATCATACAAGGAGAACTATAAAAATATCGATTTTATATGTTTGAAGTATATTCCGTTTGTTTGTTTGTTTTTTTTTACAAGAGCTTTTTTGTTCTTCTTACTATTCATGACATGTTATCATCATGTATTTGCTGAATTAAAACATGCTAAACTACACATGAATTGTTGTGTATAGTTTTGTTTTTCTTATTCTGCCAACATTTTAATAATTTTTTTTGCAATAGTTTTAAAACCCTTCACCCTGCTCTATTAAATGGTATTTGTGATATATTAGTTGAGTTTGTTACGTCATTACACAGTGATTATGAAATAAATATTGCTTGTAAGTTGTCATTTCAAAGTAAATGTTTAAACATAAAAACATACATACTAGTTTGAAAATGTAAAAAATTAGTTAAAATTAAGTTAACGTTTTATTAAAATTTTATAAAAATTTTTTATATCAGAAAAATTTATAACTTTAAGTTAACGTTTATTAAAATTTTATAAAAATTTTTTATTTCAGAAAAATTTATAACCGAAATTTTTATACAAAATTTTTTTAATATACCTTTAATAAATTTAAAACCTGTTTATAATAATGGGAGTAAGTCTTTTCGTTCTGCTTTTAATTATAACAATTTTCTAATTAAAATGATAAAAAAAAAATTTCAATCAAATTAATTGTTAATAGAGGATGTATAACATTTTAATGTGAATGTATTTAAAAAGGGTATTATGCTTTGCATTAATGTTGTGACTTTTTCTAAGTGCCTTCAAAACGCAGGAAATTAATTTAAAAATGTTATTTCTTAACAAACAAATACATTTTGTAAAAGAAAATTCTAAGAGTTTAAAATTTGATATTATAAGCTTGTATTCTTTTTTTTTAAATTTTATTTAGCGACAATAACAAAAAAATTGATTAATGGGATCAAGTAAGTAATACAAACATAATATAATTTCAAGGTGAATGCCTTAAAAAATGTATAGCCAGACATAATTTTCAATGCTACACCGGCAACACAGTTATCATTTAGAAAATCTTAAACAAAAAGTTTAGCACTAATTTTGTCAATAAAGTACTTTGTTAATTTAAAATTTTGTGTAGAAGTTAATGTAGGACAAGAAAGCATTATATTAATTATATCGACACAAAACGCTAATATTTCTGAAACCTAATTAGTTTTAACAAAAAATTTAATACAAGTTTGGTTTTTTTTTGCAACTGCCTTTAAACAGGATGCCATACTTTACTGGCAATACAACAAAAAATTTGGTAGATTTTTGGTGCAAAAAAAACAAATTTTTTGAATAAAAATAAAATAAAATATCTACTAGAAATTTGTCCATTATGATTACTATTAGAGGATGCCACACTGTGCGACATACCAGTCGGTGATCAGAATATCACTGGGTGACGGAGGACTTCAAAACGCGACCCATAAATATAGTGGTCTGCTTCGGTATTTCCCCTTTAGATAATACTAATGCATTTCGAAAAGGCAATTTTTATATCACAAAATTATTGGAATACGTATTCCATTACGTTGTGTTTAGTATTTTTGCTTTTATTTGCAAATACTCTCGAACATCAAATTGTTACACTAAGGGCCATTATTACAACTTATTACAACCAATAGCTAAAATACGGATGATATCGGACATATCGTGCCCTAACCACGGAAATAGCTTGAGCGACACAATTTTCAAAAAACGTTTTTTTCTATAAATTTGTTCATTGACATCACTCGCATCATTTCTTAAAATTGCGTTGTCATACAATGTACCGTTACGAATTTATAGCAAAAACAATTTTAGCTTAAGCGCATATTGATAGTTTGTTTATATTTTGTGTGACAGCGGTTTGTCGCTTAAGCTAAAAATATATAATATAAAAAAACGTTCTCCTGTAAAATTTCATTTCTGTCGCTCAAGCTATTTCCGCGGTTAAGGAACGATATAACTAGTTTTTCATTATTACAACTGCAGTTTTACGGTTTGCTAAATTAAGGTTGTCTGTACTAGATAAAGATGCCACTTTTTCTTTTTCAACTATTTAAGACCCCACCTTTGTATGTAAAAGGTTGAAAGGTTAAAAGGAAGAAACCAGTATTTTTGTGGCCTTCTTATAATTTTAAATTTATAAAATTTATTTTAAATGGAAATTGTAATAATGAAATGAAACTTTATTTCTCACGTTAGCTAAAGTTACCTTTTACTAGCAGGAACTTTAAAGGCAAGTTATTTAACGGGCCTTTTTGTATTTTCCAATGTGTTTGTTGGTGTTTAACTAACTTATATAAGGGAAAAGAAAAATCTATATTTTAGCAAATTAGATTTATGATAAAAAAAATATGAATAAATAAAAAATAAAATAAAATAATTAAAATTGTAGAAAAGCATAAAGAAGTGAAATTGTAATATTTTGCTGATTGATTTATATAAAAAGCTATAATTTTAATAGAAAAGTTAAATTTTTAATACAATGAAATTTAATAAAGTATTCTTTTAACCAAGAATTTAATTATGATATAAAGAATACTTAAAAATATATTGTCATACTACTAATACTAATACAAACTATATTGTCTATACAAAAATTACCTAAAAAAAGCTTCTCTCTATTATTTAATATTATTAATGAAATTTTATTTTTTAAAGTACATTAAAACACTGTTACCAAATTCTTATAAAAAAAGTTAGGCCTTAACTGATTTTTCTTGCATTTCTTAATAAATATTTTTAATAGAAATGGCCCTAATGTTGCTTAAAAAAATTAAAAACAAAAATTTATAAACTTAAACATTTTTAAACGTTTGTTATAAACATTTCGAAAAACACAAGCTACCCAGCAAAAACTGGGTAATGAATTGTTCTTACTCAATAGCATACTTTTAAATGAGTATAACATAACGCCTGCCTTACTTAGCGTGCTTACAGAGTGGCCGGTTGTTGCCGAGCCGAGCCGACTGACGCTTATTGCGAGAACAACAAGTTTGAGTGTATATAGTGGATGCGAGAATTAGCGCTGATATTTTATCTATTATTTGTGTTTTATGTATGTTTGTATGCATTTTTTTAATTCTTTTATAATTGTTATAATTTTATTTAATTTTCATTATTTATTTTAATTTTTATTTTTTTGTTAAATTTTTATTTTATTTTTTAATTTTTATTATTATTTTTTTAATTTTTTGGTTGCATGTTTTATTTAATTTTTCTTAAATTTATGTTTTATTTAAACAAGTTGAAATCATAACAACATAACATAAACAATGTTTTCGGCGCTGAAAAACGCTTTGGAACTGTTTTCTCGCATTCAATCAGCTTTGCGATCTGACCAGCTCGGCGCCCACTATGACCGCTTCGAGCTTATTTGTACTAGTTTGTATAGTACCAGTTTTCTCGCATTAGTTCTCGCAATAAGCGTCAGTCAGCTCGGCTCGGCAACAAGCGGCCACTCTGTAAGCACCCTTAAGCCCTTAAGACACTACATTTTTATTTCATTGAATTGATATAAAATTGATAGGAAGAAACAGTAAATATAAGAAAGAACAAACTATAAAAAACATAAACAAAAATGCAATGTTTTTTTCTATTAAAATGTTGCCAACTTTTTGTTTACGATAAAACGCTACAAAGCAACAAATAAGCGTAAAAAATCGCAGTATTTGCCTATAAACTGGTGATTTAGCAACACTTTTAGTGTTTCAAGCCTGAAATGTCAATTTAAGTCAAATAGTTTTACATTTTTTTTTTTTGACAGAAGTTAATTTTTTATCGATAACTTGAGTAAAATGTTTGTCAATTTGCTATTTATGTTTATATATCTGAACTCTTTACACCTTGCATAATTTTCTATTACATTATATTTGTACTGCTCACAAAAACGTGAACAATGCAAGAAAAATGTAGTGTCAAAGGGCTTTAGAAGAAGTTTTCTAATAACAAGATTATATTGTAAAACGTAATAATTTATTTGTCAGATATCTAAAAAGAAATAAAAGTTCTTACACTTTGGTTGAAAAAATTGTTAGGAGCCACATAAATTAATTATTATGATTCTCATACTTTAAGTATAAGTTATTCTATTTTCGACGGATGTTTATGAATTTCGTGACGGTTTTTAAACCGACACTAAAGGTTTTTTTTAAGTGTTTCTGTAACGTGCAGAAGTAACAAACCTCAGTTTTATTCTTAGAAAGCCGAATATAATACATTATTAATATTGAGTTCTGAAAGCCCATGCAATCAGTTGGATATTTTACTTTTTAAAAGCAAATAGTTATACCTATAATATTTTAAAACTTTTGACTCATAAAATTCCTGATTTATGATCTAACGGGCTGCTCTATTTGTTGATAGCAAGTAGTTACTTAATGACATTAAAGTTATGACTTCACAAAATCCCTATTTGTAAGCAAGGGTGGTAATGACTTATTAAAGTCCCTTTTTATGGGTTAAAATGTCAAAAGGTAAGTAGTGCAACTACTCTATTTTTATTTTTTTAACTCATTACAAAGCAATGCTGAGATTTTGCTGGGTACTTTTGTGTTTTTATTCTTTTTATCTATTTGTATATCATTTTCTGCTAAATGTCTTTAAAAGTGCAGCCATATTTTTAGAAATTTAATGGCAACGCAAAAAGATTTTTGACACTAAGTTAAACTTTAATATTTTTGTTATTATTAAATTTGCAATTAAATTTTTTTTAATAAACATTTTGATTTTTTTTTACTTAATTATTAAAAACAAAATCATTTTTTTTTGTTTAAAATTTAAAAACTCTTTAACTAAAAGTTTTGGCAATAAAAAATTTTTTTTTTAATTTTTTATTTCATTTAAGAATTGTTATAGTTACTTTTGTTATTATATGGGTCATTGTCAAGTGGACCAACTTGAAAAATCGATTCGGATGAAATTTGCACCATAGTTAGTCCTATTGAATAGTGGCTTAGATACAAGTTTTTAATAAAATTCGGTAATTAATTCTCTGAGTTAGAGGGGGTCAAAATTTGACCTTTTGACCTTGACAAAGGTCTTAAAGGAAATGTTCTAAGCTTTCTTTTGAGCAAAAAAAAAGGGCCCATTTTGAAAAAAAAATTAAAACAAAATTTTATTTTGCAAAAAAATTTATTACAAAATTTTTTATTTAAAAAAAAATTTTTTTTTGGAAAGATTGAAAAAATAGCTATCTGAACTACTTTGGACAAATTTTGCTAAGAGCAATAGGTAATAAGTTACATGGATGAGAAAAAACACCAGGTTGGCCAAAAGGTAAAATTTTGACCCCTTCTAACTCAGAGAGTTCTTGACCGATCTTGTTGAAAAATTGTCTTTGAGCTACTATCTAATAGGACTAACTATGGTGCAAATTTCATCCCGATCGGAAGACATCGATTTTTAATGTTGGTCCACTTGACATAAAATGACCCATATATGTATTATGCAAAATAAATGCATAAACATATTATGTATGTATGTATATATGTAGGTTGTTATGAATGTTTAATGAACTTTTGAAGAGTACTTTAAAGAAATTAGAAATTGGCATTGTTTGGTATAGGTGGATTAAGATAAATAAAAAGTTATTGTATTCTTTGTTTACTTTTTTGCGCTGAATATATAAACAAAAATGATTTAATGGAAATAAATATGAAAAAAAAATATTTTCAATGCACAACAACTACAAAATATATTTAAAATTTTCGACATAAAACAATTTGGCTTAACTATTTGTAATAAAACCAAAAACAAAAATTTACACACTTTAATTTAATTCTATATTTAAACAATATAAAGATTAAAAATTTCATCTATAAAATCTTTTTGAATTTATAAAATACGTATTTATGCATATCATTTCAGTTTGAATGCCTTAAAAATTTGCAGCCATTGTTTTACAGACAACAAATTAAATGTTTATAAACATACATAAATACTTTCTTAGTGTTCAAATGTATGTAAATATATACGCTGTATATATTTACTTGACATAACATACATATGTATGACAAAAATAATTTATACTTTGTATTACTAAACTATTTTTATGTATATTTAAGGAATGTACAAATCTTCATAATTAAAATATATTATTTCTTGAACATATTATTTCAGGATGAATACCCTTTAAAATAAATGGTAATATTTTTTTACTCTAATGGCAACAACATAACAACGATTTAAATTGTTTTAAATCGCTTTTTGTTTATATTTATGGAATTTGGTTTGTTTGTAATCATTTTTTAAATAAAAAGAAAATTTTAAAGAAACTATTATTTTTTAAGCAAAGCATTGAAACTAATTAATAATTAGTTAGAAAGATTAAATAAATGTATTTCGGGATGTAATTGGTTTAATTATAAAATTGTTTTTTGATTAAGAAAATTTTTATTATTAAAAGGTTGGAAAAGAGTTCCAAATATATTTAGGAGATTTATTAAAAAGTTAACCATTTTATGAACTAAAGCTAATAACATTTTATAAAAATTGTATATTTTATTGTAGCAAAGATAATAAAAAAATATTAAAATTTTATTTGTAAGTTTTTATCATAAATACATACTTATGTATGGCAACACTCGAGACTACACTAATTAACAACTCTGCCTTAGTATTGGCATTTGTTTTGGTATGCCTCCAAAATAGCGGTATTTTTTCTAACAACAAAGTTTACTGTATTTTTTTGTTGTTGTTTTTAGTTTCGATTTATATAAAAAGTTTTCATTGCATTGATTAAAATTTTAAGTAAACAATATGCGTGGTTTTTAAATAGTTTCTTTAAACATTAATGAATAATTTTTTCACAGGTAAATTTTAATAATAAAATTAATAAAAAAAACATTTAAAAGTGCAAAAAAGATAAATTTATCTAATAGAATGTAGCTGTGAATAGAATGTGAATTTGATTTATAAAAATAATAAGAGTTGGAGTTAACTGACTTATAAATGTGTCAATTAGTAGTATGTAATAAGTTCTATTGGAATAATTGATGGGTTTTAAAAGCAATTGGATTTACTGGAACTTAAAATACTATATATGTATGTATGTTGTTTAAGACCTCTAGCTTGGCTATAAGGAGCTATTGACGTTTTTGTAAACTTTTTGGTCAAACCCACTTGATTTACAAAAAAAAACTTTTTACTGTTATTTGTTTTTTAAAAGAAAAATTATTTAATAATTTGTCGTTTTATATTAATGCAAACAAAATTAAAAGTATCGACGCACATACTTTAATATTTCATAGTTCTATAGTTTCAGAAGTTAAATATTTTTAATTCTTATTACTTTTGTTTATTTTCTCTTATTTAAGGTCATCAATTTATGTATAAAACTAATAGTTTGTGTCAAAATATATGTCAAAGTTTAAGAATTTTAAGCATTTTTTTTTAATTATTTTACTCCGCTTAAGGATTCTCTACAAAATTTATATTATTTCTTTAAACAGAATGTAAAAAATAATTAAAAAGAAAATTACGGTGTTTAGCTTTGATGTAGGTCAGGCAACACCATTTAAAACAAGAACAAACAACTCTGTTTAAAGAGAAATCATCCTTTTGAATTTTTTTTGTAAACAAATAACGGTTTTTATCTCTTTAGTTTGTTAATATTTATTTAAAGGTGTCTTTTTTTCTTAAATTTTTATAAATTTTGGAAAAAAAACTAAACAAATTAAAAATGAAATAATTATAAAGTTAAAACCATAGACGTGATTTCAAAGAAAATTGTTTGCTTTTAGCATAAAATAGTGGCAGAAAATTTAAAAATAATGATGAAACAGTTAAAATCTTTATGAGAAAATTTTTTGTTATTAGTTATACTTTTGACAACCTGTTAATGTTGTTCTACTGTCATTAGGAGAGTCAGTATTTAAAAAAAAAAACACTTAAAAAGTTCTTCCTTTAAAGAACACATTTCAAAATATTTAAGAAAAATCTCTTGTACGTACCTTCTAATTTCATGCCCACTTCGAGACACTTTTGAAAACGACAATACGGACAACGTTTACGCTGTGTCTTATCAATGTGACACGAACGCTCCGCTACACAGGTGTACACCTTCTTATTTTGTACTGTTCGCTTGAAGAAACCTTTACACGATTCACACGTCAGCAGCCCGTAATGGTAGCCGCTAACTTTATCACCACACACAGGACACAGCTCCTCGAAGAGATGTTTGAAATCAATGACATCAGGCGTCGAACCACTGGCGGAAGCACTAGTCCCACCGCCCAAAGCACTAACACCGCCCAAATGGGCTGTCGACGAGCTGGTGGCGCCAACATTTGGCGGTAACAGGGACATATAAGTGCCTGAGGCTGAAGAGGCCGAAGAGCCGCTGTTATTGCTGCCACCACCAGTGAGGCCTGCAGTATTTTGGGCCGAGTTCAAAGTGACGACACCGTTAATAAGGGAGACGCCGCCTGAAGGATTCGAGGTGGTTTGATTTGGGGAGGGACCATTGCCGCCATTGGTGCTCTGTTGTGAATGGGAGGAGGTGGTGTCCTGATAACCTGTAGGAAAAATATATTGAGAATCGATGTTATAGATGTAGGAATATTGAAAATTGGGATTATTGGAAATATTTTGTTGTTGTTGTTGCTGCTGCTGTTGTTGAGGTGGTTGTTGTTGCTGGTAGTGTTGCTGTTGTTGTTGTTGCTGATGGTAGTGATGTTGCTGTTGCTGCTGGTGATGATGCTGTTGCTGCTGCTGTTGTTGTTGCTGCTGCTGATGATTGTTATTACTTAAATGTAATGCATATGAGCTATAATCATCAGTGGCATTAGTTAAATCCGTATCATTGTTGTTGTTATTGTTATTATTGGTTATAATCATATGCTGATTGGAATTGGAATTGCCACCGGCTACCAGAGCTGGTGAGGAGGGCTGATCTTGTTCCAATTGCAATGAAAATGGTGACATATTTAGCGACGATATAAACGACGCCGTCGCTTGTTGTTGTTCCATTTTTAATAACATTTTTTGTTAACAAAACTAAAACATTGATGCCACTTGTCTCCCTGGCTGGTTCTTAACACTCTTTAACGGTTACACTCTATTTCTCTGTGTATATTTTGTTTGCAAATGCAATTGTTTGTAGAAGTTATGTTAAATGTTTGCTTGTTATTCCAGTAAGCTTTTTCGTTTTAAATCTTATAATTCCCGTAAGCAAATTTGTTTTAACTGCTTGTTTGCCTTTTAAATTGGCTTTTGTTTGATTTGAATTATAAGGTGGGATATTTTTAGGCGTTTTTTTTATAACTAAATGTAAATTGCAAGGGACGGTTTTTTGTGTTAAATTTAAAAATTTTTTTTCAGAGGATTGTACTAGGGAGGATTGTGTGATTTGTTATTTTATTTGCACTTTTCTATTATTTTTTTGATATTAAACTTTTTGAAAAAAAAAATATAAAATTGGAAATTACTTTTTTTAAGGGACTTTGCAGGTTACACAAACTTTAATTTAAATTTTATAAATTTTTATTATAAGTTTTAGTGTGTTTTTTGTTTTGTTTCTCAAGTTTTAATTTAATTTTTTTTTCAAAGTTTATTTATTCTCAAAATTGGTATTTTGGTTCCATAAGTTATTTTAATTATTTTTGCAAAATATTTTTATAACTTTCGTTAAGTTTAATAATTTTTAAAATTTGTATTTTTGCATATATTGTTGGTTGTGAATTTATTATAAAATAGAATTTTTTTTTTTTGGTTTTAAAAATGTTTGATCTTTTTTTAATATTATTGTTGTTGTTTTGAATATATGTAACCGTTTTTATTTTCAATTTTTTTTAATAAAAACTTAACTGTAAATATGTTTAGGGTTTTTTAAAAACTCTTCTATATATTTTTTTAATTTAAGTTTGTTTTTTCAAAATTGCTGCTGATATTTAAAAAATATGTTATTAACAATTGTTAGAATTTAATTTTTTTTTTACTTAAAACTTTAAGTATTTTTTTTAAGCTTCTGTATTTTTGAAAATTTGTTTTTTTTAATAGATTTATTTAATTTTTCTATTAAATATTTTTTCAATATTGAAGGAAAATATTAAATATTTGTTTCTTGTAATAGGTTTTCTTAAACAATTTCAATAAATGAATAGTATTTTATATTATGGGAAATATTTTAAGGCAATAACATTTGTTTTTTCCATTTCTAAGTTTTTAATTTATTGTTATATTTTTACATTAAATTATGTTTTTAATTGAAAATTCGGAAATAATTTTTTGTTTTTTTTTTAATACAGTTTAATAATATTATTTAAATATTTATATTTCTTATGTCTTATTTGTTGTTTTATTTTTAAAATTTTGGTCAATTTTATATTAAACATTTTGAACACAATTTTTGCATTAAACCATTCAAAATACAAGCAATCACAACTTTTTTCAAATTAGCTTTTTTACAAATTTTGGGAAATTTTTTTGATTTTCGATTTTCTTTAGAATATTTTTTTCTTTCTTAATTTCAATAAATATTTTTTTTAAGATTTTTAATAAATTTGTATTTTACTTTTAAACAGGTACTTTGTTGTTTTAGGGATTTTTTTTTAAATTTGTTAATAATGGAAGATTTTTTGCGTAAAATTTTGGAAATTTTTTTTTAACACATTTAAAGAAAATTTTTAACACAGAGAAATTTTTGTTGTAATATTTAATATTGCACTTTTATTATTAGGTTGTAAATATATTGATTTTTTTTTACTTTATGGTAAATTGAAAATTTTTATTATTTAATTAAAATGTAACAAAAGTGTCAAGTTTATACAATAAACATAATCCTGGGGCTGGTTATTGCATAAAAACTCAACAACTATTTGTTTAATTTAATTGTTGTATAATTTGTTTTATTAAGAAAAAAAAAATTAAATTCTTAAGAGAATTTATTACCACAGTAGTTTGAAATATTTTGCTTGTTTATAATGCATTTATTTTGTTTGAAGATAATGTTAATTATTTCTTTTTTTTTAATTTATTAAAATTATTTATAGTTTTTCTTAAATTGTTGTATTGTTTTTTTGCCGAAAAACACGACCAACATCAACCACGTATCTCGATTGACTAAACCCAAGTAATGGCGAGGATACCCGCAATACTGTATGCTAGGAAAACGCTAACGGCGTACAATATGGTATACATTAACGTTAAAAAAACACGTTGACGTCGACGCGCACGTTGTGCCCCAAAAGATTACGTATTTGAATGTGTATATTCTTTAAAATAATGTAATATAGTACATAGATGTGTTTGGCCCATACAGCAACAATAATAATAACCAAACACTAACACTCGTACGAATATTAAAACCGAAACTAAAAATGAAAACGAAAACTTAAAACAAGCTCTTCAAGCAAAAGCAAAAAAGTTTCACTTTCATTTAACAAAAACCTACAAAAAAAAATAAGAGTGTAAAACTCATAATAAAGCGCTCTCAAAACAATGTTTATTTTCAGTAAACACTCCCATACAAAGACACATTTGTGCACTGCACACACCAAAAGCTATTAAGTATACTCAATATTCATTTACAAACACCAAATCATTCATACGCCTTGTAATACTCTTTTTTTTTTTGTATACAAACATTCTCTCGCTCTTTCTCTCAGTTTGTAAGTGTGTGGTTTCTGTTCGCTCTCATTGAAAATGAAAACGAAAGTAAAACTTCTAAAGCAAAAAAAAAAAAAACTTTTAAAATTATGAAAGACTTATAATCAAACTCCTAAACCCCTTAGACTTCTCTTTCCGTCTTCTTCTTTTAAACAATCTTGCAAACACTTACTCACTAACATTAATGGTTTGTTTATATTATAAAACATTTTTATTTTTCATAATATTTCTTGCTCTCTGTTAATAGTGATCATCTTTTGTTTAAGTAAAATAGATTGCAGTAATCGTTTTGTTTTTGTTTTCGTTTGGTTTGTCATCTCATTATGTTGTAACACTTAATGTGTATATAAGTATGGATGTATGTATGTATGTATGTACATGTGTAGAATTGTATTTAAGCTTTTTATTAAGGGAATCTCTTTAAATCTTCGTTTATACAGCAGAAAATCGTGGTTAGTCGTGTCTTAAGCGTTTTTGATGATGACGTTTTCTTTTTTTTCTGTTGTACCAACAAACACATCTACACATATACACAAACATACTTATAATACTTAATGTGTAATAAAAAAAGTTTTAGTTTGTGTTTTTTTTTTATTTGTCGCATTTGTTCATGACACCGTTTTTCTTTTTTTTTTGGCTTTTTCTGTTTATCGAGTGATTTTCTTAGATTTGATCTTGTTTTTTTTCTTTCTTTTTTTGGTTCAAATCAATTTTTGTTTGTAGCACGTTTCCTATTTGGTTTATTGATGCGTAGTTTTATTTTTTAAGTGTTTTCTATATATGAAAAAAGTTGAATTTGAATACTAATTTGGTTTGTTTTGGCTATTTTAGTTGTTGCCATGTAAAATTTTAGTTTGTGAACTTGGTGGGTTTGTTTGTTTGTACATACAATATGTATGTAAATGGATAGAAAATTCATAATAAATTGATTTATAACACATAGTTAAAAAAAATACAAAAAATGCAACAACCTGTATACATACATATTTACATATGTACATAGCAACCTACTAACTAACCCTAATAAATCATAATTAGTGCTTATTGCTTAAGGGTTAGAAAATATATAAAATATTGTAATTAAAATTACACAAATATGTTTTAATGAGTTAAACAAAAACTTTATTCCAGTAGGAAAATTTTTAAAACGTTAAAACATAAACAAAATTTTTTAAAAATAACGAATTTGCAAATTTTTTTTTTTTGTTCTTTAATACATAAAAAATTTTATAAAATTACATTTGTTGATAATTTATTCTAAATTTTCTATAAATCGACATTTAAAAAAAAAATATTTATGTTTACCAGATTTGACTAATAAAACTTTAAAAAAAAATGTTTATTTATAAAATTAATTTATTGCAAAATTTTTTATTAAAAAAAAAACTCTATTGCGACGGTTTTTTTTAATACAGTTTAATATCTGGCAACTTTTTGCAAATATTAAAACAAATAACTGTGTTTGACGTGAGAGTCTTGTTAAGAGTATTTTAAAAAAATAACGGCGTTGATCTCTTTAGTTTCTTGTTTAATTAAAATATGCGCTTTTTCCTTAGCGAAATTAATATTTGAGGACAAATTCTTTAGGATTCATATAAAATTCATAATTAAATTTTTTTTAAGCAAAATTTAATTTTTGCATAACTTTTTAATTTGACAAATATTTACCACCTTAAAGCTATTCCAATGTTATCTGAGTGGATTTTAATCTATTTACTTAAGAGCGTGACTAGTGGCAGTCACTTGAATAATTGCTTGCATCAAGTAAGCATAAACGAAATTGTAAAAAAATCGGGGTGAATGAGTGCTACTAAATACATATAATTTTTTCGTGAATGCAGCGTGAATTTTTATTCCTTTTTTTAATTTGAATGTTACTCAGTTACTCAAGATGATGTGTTTGGGTTAGACAATCACGTGCCAGTCTATTAGTAACGTTATTTTTTAAAATTTACTATGACATTTTGTCATAAAATTGCTGGTATTTTCATTTCATTTTTAGTGAATCCCAGTGTTGTTAATTTTTTCGTAAAAGTAACTTTATTTTAAATAAATTTTAAATTTAAAAAAATAATATTTTCATATTTAACATTATATAACCCCGAAATAAAAACTTAAAAACTTAGAAAACAATTTTTCGATGATGCCACATAACGGAGTTGCGAAATGTGTAGAACAAGTATTTAAAGATTGACCTTTAAATATTTATAAATAAAAATGTACGTCAAAGAAGAACTATAATAATTATTTTAGGAAATATGTACTTATTTAAATATTTGACATATTTAAAAATTGTGTTTAAAAACAATTAAATGTATAATGTAAAAATTACATTTGTTTAACGTGTAATTAACTGAATATAAAATTTAGCTTATCTATTTGCCATAAATAATAAAACAAACAGAAAACAATTTTAATTTCTGTTCTCTGTAAGCACATTTTAAAATTTATTAAGTGGCAACACTGATTTACACTTTTGTTTTATTTGCTTTTTTTCTTTCGCACATAAACTTTGGCATTCAAAGGA
>NDXZ01025441.1:0-14939 GCA_003055125.1 Paykullia maculata | reverse complement strand
AGTAATACACATATTATGTATATATTTTATATTAAAAAACTTTCATTTTTAGAATCCATGCAAATGTTACGACAGGCATGGCAAAATTTCTTTAAATAAGGCTTCTCCTTTGATCCTACGACATTTTCTTTAGCCTTTATATTTAAATCTTGGCATTTATCTAAAGTGCAGCCACTTTCGGATACAAGTCGAGAAAACTCTATGGCTAAGAGCGTGTTAGAATCTTGATAATCCAAAAATGAGTTACAAAACGCACAGCATATTTCCAAATTAATCTCGCTATTCAAATCAAGTTCCCCTAAACGTTGCACTGAACTCTGATTAACAGCAATTTTATCACCTGTACGAAAAACAGTAGAAACTGTTGCCGAGAAATTGTGCTGTAAATTGTCGATAAAAGATTTGGTTAAGTTTTGTAAACTTCCCGTTGAGCCCAACTCAATACCATAGCGCTTTGTTTGCAAAGGTTGTATGACTTGCGATTTAAGATACAATTCAATTTCAGTGCTATTTAAATCTTTCAAAGGTCTTATAAGTTTAATATTATCACCCAAACGATCATCTAGTAAGGCGACATCTAAAGCTGCACTGCCACCTCGACCAAGAGCGACTGCTGCCAACAAATCGGAGGCTAAATCTGAGCTTATGTCGGACGTAAAGGCAAACTTGCTTTCAAAACATTTGGCTGCGGCTGCTATTAATTTACTACGATGATGTTTAACAAAATCTTGGCGGGATGTTAAAGACTTAATGGAATTTATTGAATTTAAAAACGATTGCTTTTCTTCCTTGTTTTGCAAATAATATTGTTCATTTTTAACATTCTTAAAATTCATCATTAAACTTATTGCTAACTGCTGATCTACCAACGGCATAATATAACTATCAAAGTGGATATACCGTTGTAGCAATACTTGCATATTTTCCAAAAATGATAAATATGCTTTCTCATCTTCACTACTTTGATCCAACAACCGAAAATCATCTATATATAAAACGGTGGCCATACAATGTAACCGTTTAAACGTGTTTTGTGTTTGAGCATGATGCAGCATATCTAATAGTACCAATGACTGGGCACTGCCATCAAAAACCAATACCACTTTTGCATCTTTAGGCAGAACTTTTGAGGAACCTAGAACGGCTCGAAATTTATGGCGTACATACAAAAGAAAACAATCACGACATTCTGCCTGCCTTAAAGGCAATTTATACACTTCTCCTGGTTTCTTACATTTGCTACAAAGTTGTTCCTTTATTAAATCATTGTCTTTGGGAAGTTTTTCATCGGGTATCATGGCATGTGCAGCACCCTCATCGCCAAAATCGTCTTCCCCAATACTGCACATTTTGTTTTTCCTTCCTTTTAATTATTTATGGTGTTTAACAAATATGTATCCTGAGATGCACATGTGAATATTTACAATTGTAGTTTGTTTTGTTTTATAAGTTTTTGACACATCTTTCTTTCTTTTGTAAAAAGTGGCCACACTGAAAAGTTTTATAACTTGTAAGGTGCTGCCAGTATTAAATATATAGAGAGCAAAATTATTAGATATATAGTACAGAGGTAAAACATGCTAATGCTCTATCTAATCATATATCATTGAAACTTGGATGCATAGCATAATTACCATGTACAACAACCATCATGGTTGGTGACTGCAAATCAAAAAAAATCAATTATTTTTTAACATTTTACTGTTATAAAATATTAATAAAATCTCAAGACACAGAAAAAAGTTGAATATACTGTATTTACCAAAATTTTTTGAAAAATATCTTACCAACCAGGAAAAATAGGTTTAAGAAACATTACAATTCTAGCATTGATACAAAATCCTTAAAATATTTGATTAAAAAAATTAATATGATGTAAGTTTATTTCAATGAATATTATTGGTTTAAAAAAATTCAATACAAAATTTTCCATAAAATATAAAACTCAGCAAATATTTTACTTAAATATTTTTTGTTTGATTGGTAGCTTGTTTTCTTAAAATATTACCGTCAAAAAATTATTTAATATTGAAACTAAAAAATATATAATACCTCAGTTATATATTGGGGAACTATTTGAAAGTACGTGTAACGTGTCAAATTTGTTATATTAAAAATATGGTAGCACTTTAAAATATATATTACTATTATCGTCCCTTTCTAACCAATAGACAAGTGTAACAAAAATAGACAAATTTTCAGCACAAGAAATACGTAATCCCATAATGCTACCAAATGGCAGTAACATGCTCCATTTATTTTGATTTACAATAACTAGTACAAAATTAATATTTTCAAGAAAATTAATAAATTTATTTAATTATTGTTTAAATGAATTTTCGATAGATTGGTTACAAATAGTGATTTTTTGGCAATTATAAAAATTATGTGCTAAGATATTTTTCTGGTTTAGATCTGGCAACATTTAAGTACAACTCGTTAGATTTGTTATTCATCCTTATTCGTTGAACAACACGAATTGTAAGTGAGCTGGTGTTAATTAGTAATATTTATCATTAAAAATAAAAAAAAAATATTAAAATTGTAAAATTTTATTAAAATTATATACAAACTTTAATGACAACTTCAGTTTTACCTAAGATTCTGTAAGAATAGTGAAAATTTGTAATAAAAAGTTCGTAAGAAAAATTTCGCCAATACTGTTAATTCAGTAACGAGTAGCAAAGTCGAGAAAATTTTTTCTGCTCGTTATTTCATAATGTAACGCAGCGATTTGAGATAACACAATAAAATGTAAAAAAAAAACTACATGACATTAAAACGTAGACGTTAGAGAACCTGCGTTTGAACACTGAAAGCCAGGCCGTCAATTAATTTAGTGATTAGTCGTAACGAAAACAGTTTTTGTGCAAGTCGGTTTGCAAATAGCCTTCGATATTTGTTAAGAATGTATAAAAAATAATCGCATATTTTGACTTATAAAGTTGGAAAAATTAATATTTTACATGTTTTTGTAATAATTGTTTGAGCCGATTCTCAGCCGCCGCTGTTATATTGCAAAGTTAGCCGAAGGGGTCGTGCATTTTCTTTGGCATAGATCTCTTTATAACACATTCAAACACGTAGATAAAATATAAATTTCAATTACCTTTTTGTGACAATTTTTGTTTTTTAACAAAAAACAGTGTATAGGTATATAATAAATAAATAATTTTACTAATAATTTTCAGAAAACGTGTCTACAGAATAGAGAGAAATATATCTGGAGAAAGTAGCTATATTAAAACTTTTTTATTTTCTTAAATAAAAAAAATACCACACACTAAGGTAACAACTTAGCTCATTTAGCGCAAAAAAAATTTTTCAAATCAACTAAAAACCAACCCCTACTTTGGTACACAAACAACAAAAAACATCAGTAGCAAAAACATTTGCAATTTAGACTCGTCGCATACAGAGATTCTAAGGATGCTTATTAATAATACGGAAGCTTTAAAAAGCTGGCTGGTAGAAATCCTTGAACCACTGTAAGCATATTTATTATAATAATTTAATTTGAATACCCTAAATTGACATTCTTTATTGCCTTTAGATGTGATGCGGATTCTTCAGCTCTGGCCCGATACGTTTTAGCTCTGTTGAAAAAAGATAAACCGGAAAAAGAGCTAAAGCGAGTTATGATTGAGCAATTGGATGTATTTTTGGTTGAAGAAACGAAACCATTTGTAGAACGTCTCTTGGAAGCCATTAGCACTGAAGAATATTTAAAAACTCCCCTACTTACTGCCAACAATTCAAAAGCAACATTAACTGTTAATGAGGTTGCTGTAGAGGCATCCATTGTTAATAATGCTGCCTCTTTGGGGGCAACAACGTCTAACATGAACAACATTTCCTCCCATATAAATACTGCTGGTGCTGTGGCTGCGAATGCGTTAACGACGGGTTCAAATATTACAAATGTGATAAATCAAAATGATAACAGCGATACAATCAATAGCGTAACAGCCAAAGTGATAGATAATAATTCCGCTAATACATGTAGTACATATGCGGATAAAATGAATATACCACCCATTGATGAAGTAAGTAAATTTTACAATTCATTGATTAGTTATTACAAAATGAAATACAAAGCCGTGCTGGTCAAAATATTTTTTTGTTTATTTGTTACTCTCAAAAGATTTTGTTTTATTTTTTCTTTAATCATTTACAGAGATAAAAATCACTAATTTAAGTCTTGCGAAAGTGCTAGTGCGGCATTAACAATCAATATTTAATTGTGTGATCTTTCATAATTAACATTTTAATTGTGATAAAATGCTTTAAATGTTACAATGCCAAGTAATATGCATTTTCGAAATTAGATAGTTTTATCATCAGCTAGTGATATTTTAGTGATCGAATTTCGAACGAAATTTAATTTAGTTTTTAAGTTTGACGCTGAAGAAAAATCTTGGAAAATTTTTTTAGACATACATACACGCAAATGTGTTTTGTGTATGTGTAAGCAGTAACATTTAACTTAAGAGTGTCAAAGGTAACTCCGATATTTCTGGAAACGAATCTGCTGGCGAACTAACTTTAAACATTTTTATTATTATATAAAGTATAAGAAAAGCTACACTTAGTGTAATCTGAATGGTAAATTATTTATGAACAAAAAAAAAATTTATTTAAAAAAAGTTTGCAAATATAGATAATTATCAGAACATGTAAAAATTTTTATAAACAACTTTGTAAATGTAATATAAGAAGGTAAAATACTACTCATTTCTAAATAAATAATAAAAACAAAATAAAAAATTTTACATAGTACATACATACCATATACATATGTATGTATGCATTTTAGCTCATATAGGTGCTCTTTTGGAAAAATTGATAACAAATATTTTTTTTTATTTTACAGAGTAAAACCAAAGATTCTACGACAGAACGTACCTCATCGTCATCATCATCTCATCATCATCAATCTTCCTCGACTTCACAATATCATCATTCTGGCGGTCATCATCATCATCACAATTCGTCGTCGAATCGCAACGAAACAACGCATTCTTCGTATGGCAGTGGTGATCGTCATCATCATCCACGTAGTGCTAGTCCACCTGCTGCACGTGTTAATGCTGCTGACAAGGAAAATCAACCCCGTGAAAGCCGCAGAAGACGTGCCTCATTGCGTTCACGTTCAAGATCACGTTCTCGTTCACGATCGAACGAACGTTTTTCGAGACGTTCACGATCGCGTGATCGTCGTGTCAGCGACCGTGAGAAAACTCAACGACAATTTCGCAACAAGTCACCTCCAATGGGAGGTGGTTGTGGAGATTTGAGACACGACCGTAGACGGGGTGGTGGTGGTGGTGGCGGCGGTGGTGGTGTTGATAGACGTCGTATGATGATAAATAACATGGGAGGAGGTTCCTCTGATGATAGATCGCCTAGATTTGGTGGTGTTGATCGTCGTGGTAGTGGTGGTGGAGGTGGTATTGGTATTGCTGGTCCTGGTGGAGCTGGTGGTAACCGTTCGACAAATCGTTCACCCATATCGCCACGTAGTCGTTCACCTTCGCTGGAACGAGGCAGCAGAACAGGTAAAAGTTCTCCATCTAATGGACGGTCCCAAGCTCGTGGTGGTGGCAGTGGAAATGTTGGTAGCAGTGCAGGTGCTGTGTCTTCGCCAGACGTTCGACACCATCATAACAATGACGTTGAGAAAAGGCAACGATGCCGCGACTTTGACGAGAAAGGCTATTGTGTTAGAGGTGAAACATGTCCCTGGGATCATGGTGTTAATCCAGTGGTCTTTGAAGGTCTGAACAATTCGGCTTTAATAAGCATGTCTCTGCGCGAATACAATCCTGATGCTCCTGATCTTTGGTCGCGCTCAGCTCCACCCACCGGTGCTATTGTGACCGGTGGTGCTCCAGGAGCTTTAATGGCTGGAGCTGCTGCAGCTGGTATCAATCCCTTCACCGGTGCCGCTCGTCCCGGTGCTGTAATGTTGACTAGTTCAGCTGGATCTGTAGGATTTCCTCAAGTGCCTGGAACGGATAAACCTACAAATGGTGCAGGACCTTTGACAGCTGCCGATTATGCGCGCACAGCAGCAGCTGCTGCTGTTGCTGGAGCCGGTTTTCGTGCAACTGCTCCCATGATGCCTTTCCCTTTTAATCCTGCTGCCGTGACAACGCCTTTGCAACGTGAACTCATTCCCATACCCGTTGTGGACGCTAGTGGTGGAGCAGCTGCTGTTGCTGGTGGAGACGTCACAGCAGCTTTGCAAGCACAAAGTAAACGGCGTTTTGAACTCGAAGATTCTGTTGCCATAGCTGATGGGCCGACAAAAAGAAAGATACCTGCTCACAGTCGTTTAGGTCCACGTGTTCCCAGTTTACAGAATTGCTCCCTAGAACTGCGTAAAGTTCCCCGTGGTCTCAATACAATCGCTCACCTTAACAATCACTTTGCCAAATTCGGTAAAATTGTCAATATACAAATTTCCTATGACGGTGATCCGGAAGCCGCTATTGTTACTTTCTCTACACATGCCGAAGCAAATGTGGCGTATCGCAGTACCGAAGCTGTGCTCAACAATCGTTTTATTAAGGTATTCTGGCACACAGCCGATAACTCAATGGCTGGAGAAAATAACTCTTCAATGACACCGCAAACCGGTGGTCGCAAAAATAGTCAATATCATCTAAACAATGTGCCAGCGGTGCCAACACCCACCGCCGACTCTGCGAAAACCGCCAACACTAGTCAAACGCAAATATTGAGCACCTCAACTGCCAGTAGTAGTGGTGGCACAAAACCCCAAGATACCGTCACTACTACGCCGGCTGGCACAACAACAACTACAGCGACAGTGGCCGCCAGCCATATACCCCAACCATCTTTACGTCTTAAAAACAATATACCACCACGTACGGGCAGCGGCACTGTAACCAACGCTGTTATACGTAAAAAACAAGAGGAACAAGTCAAGGCTGTTGCCCAACTGGCCAATGGTTTGCGTAAGCGTAAACAAGAACTCTTGCAGAGTTATGTTAAACAAATGAAGTCAGCCTTGGAAATAGTTGAACGTTGCGAACCCACTGATCCTCAGCGAGGTCCAACCTTAGCCACCATTAAGGTTTTGCAGGAAACCATTGATAAATTACGCAAAGAAATTGCCGCCGAACAAGAACAAATACAGGCTCAAATCCAAAATCAAAATCAACCACCACCAGCAAAAAAATCGAAGGAACAACAAAAGAAGGAGCTGCTCGATATCGAATTGGAATTGTTTGCTCAACAACAAGAAGGCAACGATACGACAGCCATACAAAAACGTCTCGAAGAATTACAGCGCAGTTTGGGGATTGTACCCGGTACAGCAGCTTCCGTTGCTGGCGGAATTGGTTCACCAATTGGTGGAGGCAAATCCAGCCATTATATACCCGGTGGAAGGATAATACCGAGAGGTAGAGCTTCATTTCCCGAAGGCTCGACTCGAGTGGATCGACGTCCTAAAACCATTGTGGTAACCGGATTCTCAAGTGAAGATGCTGATTTTGTGCTGGGTCATTTTAAGGTCAGTAAAGATCATTATGGGTGGAAAAATTCAAAATTAGTTGTGCCAAATCTCACTCCTCTGTGTACACACGCATGTACTTTCAATACAAAGTTTTTGATTTTAATTTAAATTTTACTCTTTTTTTGTAGAACTCTGGTGAAGAATTTTAAATTTAAACTTTGTAGTTTAAAATATTTTAAGAATTTACTTTAAAACTTTTATTTGACATTTTTCTTTTGGTTTGTTTGTTTGTATGTTCTTTATTTAGCATTTTGGTGAAATTACTAAACACGATATGGACTTGGAGAAACCTCAGCTAATATTATCTTATGCTACACGCATCAATGCCGAACAAGCTGTCTTACGTGGCAAAATCTTTAAAGATAAACGTTTGCAAATTGTCTGGGCCCCTGTAGTGCAAACGCCAACTGTAGCCACAACAGCTGCAGGCAACAAGACAACATCACCGAATGTTGAAAATAAAACAGCAGAAACAGCAACAGACTCTATCTTTAGCAATATACTATCACCCATTTATAATATGCCATCATCACCCACTTATAACCCAACTGGTAATGAAACAGATGCTAATAATACCGATACATTGCCTGAACTAAGGCTTGAAGATGAAGAGGAAGATGAGGAGTCCGAAGATCGTTCGTGGCGTCGTTGATTTTCAATTTTTAACAGTACACGCAACATTAACAGCAGTAACAACAACACAAATAACAAATGCAGCCATACCAACTGTAACCAGAGTCTGAGATGTAGAGTCTAATCGCCCCCCTCCCACTCTCTTAATAAAACTGAAAGAAACAAAAAAGAAAAGGTACAAGGTGGAAGTTTGTAGTACATATGTATTTTTGAAATAATTGATGAAAAAAAAATTAAATTAACAATTTTTGTTATTAAATAGCACATATTTTATAGATAAATAAGAACTTTTTTTTGTATACTAGAGACAAAGGAATGTGAGAAAAACATTTAAAAATTATCCTTAAATACGTTTTTTTTTAATCCTAAGTTAAGAGCGCTTTCTCTTAAAAATTAAAATATCAAAAAAACATTAAGAAAAGATGAAGAAAAAACAACAACATTAAAAACAAAGTTTGTTATTAATAAACAAACTTTTTTTTCTACCAGACACAATTCTACTCTTAATATGTATCAACAACATATGTATATTTGGGCGTTTTGTTAAAGACATTTTTTTCTTTAATTTTTTAACTTTTGATATAAAAGACATTTTGAATCATCGACTTTTATGGAAGCCAGGGGGCAAATTACGGCATTCGATATCGAATGAAATTTTGTTCGATCGATCGAGTTTTCTTTACATTTGGTGTAGGAATTCCAATTAGAATTTCTTATTTTCGATTGATATCGAATGCCGTGATTTGCCCCCAGGTTTGCGAATAACAAGTTTAAAAAAAGATTGAGGTTATGAAAGGTAAAACTTGTTGTTGCCACCCTTTTTTCTTGGCTTGTGCTTGGTTTTATCAAACAATTTTTCTAAATTTATTTATTTAGATTTATTTCTTTTTTTTAGAAAATCAAAATTGGCATGTTTCATAATTGCAAAATATTTTTATTTCTGCTAGACAATTTGGATTTTGTTAAATAAAACACGGAGGAGTAGGAGCAAATAATGCAATATATTTTTGTGTTTCAATTGATTGATTTATACAATCGATTTTTGCTACTTCGCATAACAAAAGTAAAAAAACTAAAAAAAAAAGTTTTTAATAAAACGCCTAAATAAATAAAAAAAAATATACAGAGAACAACAAAAAAGCAAACAAACAAACACGTTAAATGAATTCAAACTGAAAAAATAGCAAAACAAAAAGAAAGATAATCTTTTTATTATTCAAAAAGATAAGATGAATTTTAGTTTAATGAATTTAAAAGAATGTATGTAAAAAAGAGTAAATATGTTTTTTTTATTTTGTAAATTTTTTAAATTATTAAAACTTGAAGATACATTTTTAAAAAAATATCCTTTTATTTCTTGTAAGTTGTCTCTGTCTCTCTTTTTTCTCGTACTCTCTGAAACATTTTCAACTCTTAACAAAACCAATGAGATTTTTTAAAATTTGTTAAAATATATACATATATCTTTATTGAAAAAAATATTTTACTAAAAAATATTACCTTTTTTTAAAATATTAAAAAAAAAACAAAACTCATTAACAACAAACACCACCAGTAACATTTTACATCTTATGTATTTCTAATTATATGCTTATAATAATAATAATAATATTTTTTTCCACCTTTAAAATAGTTATTTCTCTTTCATCTTCTTTTTTTTTCTTTAATTATATTATGTATTTTTAATCAAATTGTTTAGTTAAGCGTTTTTATGTTGAATTATTTTACTTTTTAAATAATAAATTGAATATATATTTACGATTATTATTACCAACAAAATCGACAAAAAAAAGTGAATATCAATTGTTTATTGATAAAAAAAAATTATTTATAAAAATAATAAAAAAAAAAAACTTTTCACAACTACAAAAAAAGTAATAAATTAAAAAATATATATATAAAAAAAAGAGTAAAATTAAAAAAAGGCAAATAAAATTTAACATACAAAAAGTAAAAAAGAAAAAGTTTAAAAATATTGAAAATATATCAATATTAATGTGGATCATACAAATAAATAAAAAACTATATAGATTATTATTTGCTATTAAATTTCACATAAATCTTTCTTTTGTTTTATTTTTGCATATGGGTGGGAAATTGGGCCCTTAGGAAAGCGATAATCCCTTGTGCTTAAAACTATCGAAATGTTGGAAATCAAAGGCTAAAAAACATTTCGTTGATTTTAGGGGTTGATTATAGATGGCAACCGAATCTTAGCTGCCTTATCAGTTGCCAAAAATGTTATAACAGAAGGCAACTTTTAGCTTTTTACTTTACAGGTAAAGCCAGCTAGCTGGCAACGCAACTGAAGTTTGTTTACCATCCATAATCGGCCCAATAATGTTTCCAATTAAGTTGCAGAGCATTTCTTCGACTTTAAGTAATTTCACAAAATTTTCAAATAAAAAAATAATTATTTAACATTAATTTGTTTTTTGTTAATAGAGTTTGTTGACACATATAATGGCCATCCATGTCAAATACTTAATTGTCTACATATTTTACAACATAAGTTTAAGGTAAACAATGTAAAATCATGTGTTATCAAATTTATCTCATCCCTAGTTAGACTTTATAAAAGAAATGTAAACAAATGCTATCGATGTTACAGAAGTGCTGCCGTTATATACTATTTATTATAGAAACTATACAGTAAAGCCCATGCCAAAACATATACGAGACCATGATACAATAAATCAGGTAAATAAAGTTTGGCATTTCAGTTGCTGAGAAGAGAAAGAGAGAGAAAATTATTTTTTATGTATGGAGTTTGACAGATAAGATGTCAAAAAAATTGTATCATGTACGAGTCCTTTAAAATTAACATATATAATATTACCTTATAAAAAAATACAAATGGATCTGTATATAGCCCAGCGTTTAAAAATGCAAGTATTAGTTTGAAAGGATAAAAAATTACTCCTTCCTCTTTTTTGGACATTAATTGCAGATCAACTGACAAGACATTTTTGAGATTTGTACACAAGTGTTTTTTTGTTCTACTGGCAACACTTTTCTAGCATGCTTGTAGTTTTTGTACAAAAACAAAAAAAAAATGTAGCATTGTTTTGGTGTCGTTTTGTTGCTTGTATTTAGTTGGCGGATATATGTGTTTAAATTGTGCAAAAAATAGCACAATAAACAATTGTTAAAGTAGATGCTGAAATTAATAAAATGTTGCAATTTGCATGTGGCTAAAAGAGGCTTTGCAAAAAAGAATTTAAACCTTGAAATGAAGTACCTAAATGTGGCAGAGAAAAATGATGCAGCCAAGACAATTGCCGGCCAATTGTCAAATGGAACGGCCAGAAGAGTAAGTACCTATGTATTTATGTTTTTATAAAACAAATGGCCCGAGTTACTGAGAAATATATCCATATTTAATTTCATTTAGCGTGAAGGTCTGTCGGTGTACAATAAAATCTATGAGTTTGAAGCAACAGTTATGAGTAAAAAAAGTAAAATGGTTATGACTTCCGTGTCTGGTCACTTGTTGACATTTGAATTTTTAAGTTCCTATCGTAATTGGAACAATGTCGATCCTCAGAGTCTATTCGATGCACCCGTACGCAAATCGTGTAGTGAAAATTTTACCCCCATTAAACGTACACTGGAACGTGAAGTACGCAGTTGCCAGGGCCTTATTATTTGGACGGATTGTGATCGTGAAGGAGAAAATATTGGTTTTGAGATAATAGATGTTTGCCGAACCATTAAACCAAATATTCCAGTGTATAGAGCGATTTTCTCTGAGATAACTGGAGCGGCGGTTAAAAGAGCCCTACAGAATCTCGCTCAGCCCGATAAACGTCAAAATGATGCTGTTGACATACGTTCTGAATTGGATTTGAGGACTGGTGCAGCTTTAACACGATTTCAAACTATGCGCTTACAAAGATTATTTCCCGAGAAAATTTCCGATAAATTGATTTCATATGGCAGTTGTCAAATACCAACATTAGGTTTTGTGGCGGAACGTTATAAGGAAATTGAAGCATTTGTATCAGAACCTTTTTGGAAGATAAAGGGTAAGTAGTAGGATTAGGAATATGTCATGTACATTTATACACACGGCCCTTTGTATGTTTGCCGTTAACGAAATCGTCGTAACTTCTTAACGCGTCTTAGAAAATAAAATGTTTTGGCTGTCGGCGTGCCTTTGTCATACATATATGATAGGAATTTTTAAATATTTTTAAAGGCTTTTATAAATTACAATATTTATGTATCAGAGATCTAATTTGGTATAATTATCGGCGGTATTGGCTAATCAAAATATTACCGGCAGCGGCATAAAGTCGCCTAGAATTGTTAATTTATTTTATTTATAAATTCAAAGTAATATAAAAAGCCTAAAAAAAAATAAATTTTATTATCGACTCGTAAACCATTTCTATTATAGAAAGGAACCAAAGTAATTGCGGATTTTAGTGAAACGATCAAGAATAGTCTTTTGCCTGGACAACCTAATCTAAAGGTTATTAAAATACGGTTTGAATAAGGTTATAAACTGATGGATATTTTTACAATGTACCGCCATCCAACTAAATTGTTATGAAACTCTGCGTATAAAATTATATAAAATAAATAAATATTCATAAAAAGAAAAAATCTTTCCTTTAAAACTATCTTAGTGTTCTTCCGGTTTTTTTTTAAATTTTGATTTAAACTATAAACATTTTAACATTTTAGTTACGCATACAATAGAAGATTTAACGGTTGAGTTTCTTTGGTCGCGTAATCGCCTTTTTGACAAACAAGCTTGTGAAGATTTTTATCTCTTGATTATTGCCAATCCCATGGCGACTGTAGAAAGTGTTACAGTTAAGCCTAAAAGTAAATGGCGACCTAACCCTTTGGATACAGTGGAACTGGAGAAATTGGGATCGCGCAAATTGAAATTATCTGCAAAGGAAGTTATGACTATAGCAGAAAAGCTGTATACCAAGGGTATTATCAGTTATCCACGTACGGAAACGAATATGTTTTCCAAGGAAATTGATTTAAAGTAAAAAAAAAATAATTATTTTGTATTTTATATTTAAAAGAAAATAAATAACAAAAAACAAAATAAATTACCAAATAGATCCCTTGTGGAACAACAAACTGGACACGGAACTTGGGGTTCGTTTGCCCAAAGAGTTATTGAATGGGGTCCAAATCCTAGGAATGGCAATAAATCCGATCAGGCCCATCCACCGATACATCCCACTAAAATGGTGCCAAGTAAGCTTTAAAATATAATTAAATATAAGATCTGCTACATTTTACAGCGTTAAGATTTTAACTTTCGTTTGCACTCACTCTTGCAGACTTGGAAGGCAACGAAGGCCGCGTTTATGAGTTAATATGTCGTCATTTTTTGGCATGTGTTAGCAAAGATGCCACTGGCTCCGAAACAGTTGTGACAATAACAATAGAAAGAGAAAAATTCACCGCCACTGGTTTAGTTATTTATGAACGCAACTACCTGGACGTTTATATATATGACAAATGGAATGCGAAACAAATACATAGATACGAACAAGGCCAACAATTCGAACCGACCGAAATAACAATGCCCGAAGGCCATACGACAGCACCGCCACTCCTAACGGAAGCTGATTTAATAGCATTAATGGAAAAACATGGCATCGGTACAGACGCTACACATGCCGAACACATCAACACAATTAAGGAGAGGGGATATATAGGTGTCGTTGACAAAGGCTGTCTAGTGCCTGGTGTTATAGGCATGGGTCTATATGAGGGCTACGATGCCATGGAATTGGCTTTGGCCAAACCTATGTTAAGGGCTGAGTTCGAAAAAGATTTAAAAAAGATATGTTTGGGCGAAAAGGATCCAAAAGCAGTTCTTCGCGAACAAATTGTTAAATACAAAGAAGCGTACAAGCAAATTATGGATAAAATTGTGGCAATGGATGAGAAAATGGCACAACGTTTACTAGAGACACCGGCTCAAAATAACACCAACAATAATACTTTAAATAATCCGCCAGGCGGCGCAGGTGGGGGAGCTGCCGAAAATCAAAATCGTTTGCAAGAGCTTTTTAAGTGTCCCAAATGTTCAATTGCACCGCTGGCTTTAAAACCCAAAAAGAATCAAACCGGTTTCTTGATAGGCTGTCTTAACTTTCCCGATTGTAAAAATTGCATTTGGTGGCCCGATGAATGTAAAGATCCCACAGTTCTTGATGAAAACTGCAGCAAATGTGGTTCAGAGATTAAATTAATAAAATTTAAATTTTCAAATCCATATCATAAAGCACTCTTTAATACTCCTTCCGGTTGGTATAAAATCTGTTTGCGCTGTGATGTGAAATTTCACAATACGTTTAATATTAATTTGGAGTGTGTTAAAAGGGTTGGTTCTATTATCGGTGATATTTCATCAATACCCATCAATTATGGCGTCACACAGCCACTACAAAGACCCTCAAATAGTGCTGGAAATAATTCTGGAGGAACAGCAAATAAAACAAAGAAACCAAAAAAAACCGACACACAAACTGAAACTAAAACAAAGAAAACCCGTAAACCATCTGCCAAAATAACGATGACCAACAAAAATTCAGAAACTACAAACATTCGTTCCTATTTTACTGCAGGTAATTTTTAAATGTTTTTCTTGGCCTTTTAGCTTTACTTAAGAAGGTTTCTAACATTTTTTTTTTAAATCTCTCTGCTGGTTATTTATTAACATTTTGGGTACTTTATATCAGAGTACCGAAATGCTCTCTCACCTCTCACTCATGTGTAT
>NDXZ01025439.1:0-13746 GCA_003055125.1 Paykullia maculata | reverse complement strand
ACAAATGGTGCGAAACGCACCAAGTTGACAACGCTGGTAACCAGTTTTGAGAAATTTAAATTCCCACATTATTATCACTGTAAACGGTTTTTATGCAAGTGGAAAAATATGAAATATCACGTAACGTTTCCATCACATAAAATTAACTGTTTGGTGATGGAGTCTTTAGAATCGCTGAATTTTCTGCAGTCAGATACCGTCAGAGGCTGTCTACTTATCGTTTATCTAACAAAAGTTTAGGCATAAAATATTCAAACGTTAAATATAAATATAAAAATGTATTTTAAAAATAAAAAAATAAAATACGAAAAAGTTACAGAACCCTTCTAAAGAAACACTACTTTCGCTCATTAAGCAAACTGTTAAACATTTACCCCTTTGATAGTTTTATTCTGGCTCAAGTTCATTTTTATATACATATGTATGTATATAAATATACATATGTATGTATCTTCAAATTTTTTTATAATTTTTATACAAAAAGCTACTTATATGGTCTAAACACACTGATATTTTCCGAGTGGTGTCTCTACTAGTTTTTGAGTTATTAGAAAATATGAAAATGTATATTTAATTTTTTTTAAAGGGTTACATAAATAAGTTTTAAAGTAACAAATTTTAAAACATGTATTCGATTATTTTATCTGTCAATTGGCAACACTTCAATTGCTGTTTTTTTTTGTTGCTAATACTGCATATGTCTGCAAATAACTTGTATCTGTTTATCATCGTCTTCTATTCAAATGTTAATATATATATGTATATATGTATATAGGTATATTGGTATGTATGTACATCAAAAAAAAAACAAGTTGATGCCTTTTGTTTTGTTAAGTATATTTTGTAGAATGCAATATTATTGGCTTTAGAGTTTCTTAAGATTGACATGTGTACATATAAATGTATGTATGTATGTACATATTTGTATTTATTGGAAGTATATTTAAGTATCTAGTAGTAATAATTTTGTATTTTAATCAATAACAATGACTATAGCAAACAATGTTTATATAACTTTTAATAGAAAAATGAACTGTGTATAAGTATTTAAAGCGGCTGACAATAAAAAAAAAAAACAAACAAAAAAATCCTCTACATACATACATATATTATTCAATAATATTTTTAATAAATGTTTTCATTATAGCTTTTTTCAACTAGGTAGGTACCTAAATTGATTTCATAGGTTTTTTAATGAAACATTTTGGTTAAAGTTGTTGTAAACAATTTTTTTATTGTTTTTTTTTTAATTTTTCGAAAAATACCTACACATGCTAAAAAATCCGTTTTTCCCTACACGTTGAATAAATTTTCCCTACAAAAATCCCTACGCATCAATGTCATTAAAATAGAAGAAAAAACATTAGTTATAAAAAATTAATTCTATTCGAATATGTACATATGTATATTAAAGCTTTGACAAAAAATAAGAACAAAACTAAAAAAAAAAATAATGCATATGTATGTACTTTTAATTAAATTCTATAAAATAACATAAAGTTTTTTAAAAACTTAATGTGAATAGTCTTTTTCAAATAAAATGTTGAAGGATAAATTCAATTCAGGTACAAAAAACAACAGGTTATTTTACTTCCATTCAAATAATTTAAATATGAGATCTTTTATTTAATAAAGTATAAAAACAATGTAATTTTAAAATTATTATTTATCTTTTGAACTAAATCTTTAAATAATAAATTTAATACAGTTACACAAACAACTGGATATTTTAAAATTAACAAAGTTCTTTTGAATTAAATTTTCTAAAATGACTATCAGTACATTCGAAGTTATCTTATTTAGTATACAAATTGAACTTAAACTATTGGGGCTCAATTTGTTTCGCTTTTTGATACAAACATCTGTTATTATTAAAAAAAAACTTTCTGCATCGGCATTAGCATGGGGTAAAGCAATCAAAATCCGTACCAGTTTCGATAAATTTGACATACAGTCTGGTCATTGAAGTTTTTCATTTTTATTATTTTTATCCAGAACTGTTCCAAAACCCTTTTAAAAAACGTATTAATTTCACTTGTAGAAAAATTGTATTCGATTGTTCGCCACTCCTGCATGAGATCATTGAGGCTTATGTTAAACTTTTTTTCTCCAAAAACATTTTCTGGGTTTAAGAATTCCATTTCTCTAAATATCGTATTATTTTCTACTTTAAGTTTCCTGAAGATCCGTTAAGTAAACATTTTTGCTGCATTTATTTCATGAAAAATGCGATATGACGAAAAATCCCTACATTTTGGAGATTGTACAAAATCTGTCCGATTTTCCCTACACTTTAGGGATTTTCTCCTACTTTTGGCAACACTGTGTAAATAGATATTTGTATAAATTTAAAGAAGAAAAACATTTTAAAAATAAAAAAGATGAGTCAAAAAATTTTTATTTATTGAAAATTTAAAAAAAAAAGGAGAAGGCCGTCTATGTGGTCAAACTATAAAATAATAAATTTTACGTACCATTCGATCCTGATGATTTGTTATTTTTTTTGCAGAATTTCTGAACAATTTTTTATGCAGCAAATCCTTGCTCTACTGTCGACGTTTAACATCATCGCGTTATGTTAAGTTGATATGTAGTTAACATTAAAATTATTGATTTGTTTGCATCCCACACTGAACACACCACATGGTAATTTATCTTGTTCTCTTTTTGCTTAACCAACAGTGCTGCCGATTTTCATGTAATTATTATTAACGGGACAAATACAAAATTTTTTTGGTTATTTGGTCTAATTTTACTTCCACTTTTTTCACACATATGCCATTCGTTTGGTAAAGCTGAAAGTCCATACCACGTGTTTTCGCGTCAGCGCGTTTCATACCTACTACACTTTTTGAATTTCAAGTTACATGCGAAACTTCTCACGCGAAGATTTTTTTGTTTTAATCAATGTTTAGAGATAATATTCAGTATGTGAATTTGATCGAATGCAATTTTTGTTTATACAAAAATTGTAGTTAATAATTAAATTTAATGAATTTTATTCTTGCAAATATTTTTTTAAACTTTATTACAAAACTTTTCCTTCTTTTTAAAACTTTTTTTCACTACAATAATAGTAACAAAATAATACACGGTACAAATATATTTATATATCGATAGCATTGAAAATGGAGTATAATTTGTCATCACTGTCTGTTAGAGCATTGAGTATAAGGTATAATTTGTCATCACTATCTGTCAATATCAGCTGATCTGTTTGCAGCCGTTCATGACGCTTACAAGAGTAGAAAGTAAATCTACTTTTCGCGTCAACCCGTCCTACGCTTTGTGCTATGTAACTTACAACATACATTTACACTAGTTTAACTTTTTTTGACAGACGCATAGAACACGCTGACGCGAAAACGCGTGGTATGGACTTTCAGCTTAAGACTTTGATAAATAAAAAATTTGCTTCTGTAAATTTCTTTTATTACATATTGTCTTATTTTGTCTTTTTAGCGCTTTAATAAGAAGTATTTTTAGCAATTGAAACTTTCAAAATAACTTAGCAAAAATTGAAGATAAATATATTGATCTTAGTTGCAAAAATATTGAAATTAAAAGTTAGTTATAATCGATTAATTTCCCTAATTTACATCTATTTTGCTCGCTATACTCTTAAGGCCCTGACTGACTATCAGATTTAGTCGTTCGATATGTCAAAAATTGAATGTGTGTTCAGAAAGTATGATAGTGTGGACAAAAAGTGCATTTGTGTGACAGATTTTTTGACAAGTGTGCCCGATTTGATAATCTTTTGAAAATTTTCATAAAATGGTAGTTTCTGTGCGATCAGAGTTGCTTTTTGTCAAGCAGCTTAACAAAAAAACTACAAGTCAATTATTTATATTGCTTAGAAACGTAAAAATAAATTTGGGACCAAGAATATTTGTCCAATCCAAATATATCCAATCACACATTTTGTTGCGATTTTCTCATGTAGGACAGAACTATCAGATTTTTATTTGACATATTCGCACGACTTTGTAGGATAGTCAGTCATGGCCTTTATTAAGTTGTGGCTCTGGCTGCATAAAATTATATCTCTATTCCGGCAACACTGTGTTCAACTCACTCTCTCTCTCTCTCTCTCCTCTCTGCACATAAAAAAATTTACAATCTGTCAGTGTTGCCATAAGATGAATTACTAAAAGTGCGAAATCTAAGAAAAAACTGCCAAAATGTTCTAAAATTAAAAAAGAAAATTACTATCTAGATTTATTTTGTAATATTTCTTTCTTACAACAAATCTATCGAATCGAATTCATATTTTTAATTTAGTTATGTTTAATTATAGAATTTAAATTATTCTTTATATTAAATATGATGATATATTTACATTTAAAAAGCTTGAACGTTTAACCGAAAATTACTAGGATTTTTGTACATTAAATTTCTAAATGTACTTGGATAAAAAATCAGTTTGGAATCCAATAGCTGTTCTCTTATATAGCACCGATGATTTCAATTTTTTCAATTTCATTCGGACTAAAATTCATTTCTACTAGAATATTACTAATGCTTAAGGTATTTTCAATTGTGCCAAACTAAACTTGCATTTAGCATTTATTTGTAAATCTTTTGTGCCAACTTAGGAAAAAAAAAGTACTAGATTTAGCACTAAAAATGCTAAAATGGCAAGCCTAGAGTCTGTAAAGTTTCATATTGTGAAGTATATATTGAGCAAATGACAAGCAAAACAGAATACCAAATTTAAAATGTTGAATAACAAATTATTCGTTAGTGAGACGTGCTAGAGTTCGGAGCGTCATTAAAACTGTTAACGGAAATAAATGGCTAAAAGTAAGAAAAAAGTGATGAATATATGTATACATCTGTATATGTAGTACAAATAAAATAACCTAAACATTTACCTTTAAATAATAAAAAAAAAAACACGATTGTAAAAACCGCAATGAAGCATAACCAAACAGTGAAATTTACAAGTCATAAAATAATTGTAGTTTTATTCTATAATAAAATAAAATCGTTTAATACCAATCTAACATAAGTTTATGCCAAACTTAAAAATAAATAACAGAGAATTGTTAATCATTGTGTTTTAAAAAGTTTCTTTATGAAAAAAGGAAAAAAGCTTTAAGAAAAGTTATGCCTTAATAGCGTGAATTGTTTATAACAAATAAATATTAATTTAAAAATAACAAAAACAGCAAAAAAACTTGGATTTATTTATTGCCTAAAGAAATTGCAAAACAAAAACCTGTCAAACAAGAAATACGAATTAAACTTAAAGACAAAACAAATAAAGTTTTAAAATTGCCAACTTTTAGCTACGGAGACGAAAACCAACAAAACAAAAAGAAAAAACCCTCTTCTGATTTTTTAAATATTTTTTTTAAAACTGGATTTAAAGCGAAAAAAAAACACAAAAATAATATGTTGTTTTTCTTTTAAACGCCCACTGTTAAAAAAAATCATACAACGAAAAAACAACACATAAATCCGTTTTGTTCATTTAACAGCAGCAAACAGACTTAAGATACAAAAACACAAACAAAAACAAAAAAGACTGTTTTTTATCCCCATTTTTCACATACTCCTTTTCTCCTTGCCTTGACGTTACAACGAAACACCAACTCTTTTTTTGTTCTGCTCCAGTCTGCCTGCCATAAAAGGAACCCAACTACACACATACGTTTTGTAAGAGTGTAAGTGTATGTTTGTATGTAGTTGTTTTTGGGTGCCGTCAACGTAGTTGTTTGCTCAATTTTGCAAAAAACTTTGTTCTTTTAAAACTATCGGTCGGTAGGTCTCTGTCTGTGGTCGTCGTTTGCTTGGTTTATTTTCTTTTTTTTTTGCTACGTTGGAGTCTTTATTTGAAGGTGGCATTTTATACAGAAGGCGCCGAACGTCGTTGGGTTCGACAAGCCGTTATGGGGGTACTTAGGTGGCGCGATCTACCCGGATCGCGAGTTTCAGTTAGCTCATCTAATAATAATCATATAAACAATAACAACAACAATAGAGGAGAGGTGAGTTGAAAATAATAGTAATTAAGAACTTTTCAAATTTTCATGAGTATTTTACTCCTCGTAATCTTTCGTTAAACATTGTAGATTTCTTAATATATGTATATACAAATAATACATATGTATGTGTGTATGCGTTAACATTTCAAGGTTTTTCTGTATTTGCCTGCAAAAGACACTGTTAAAACTTTTGACTTTTTATGGAGTCATGTCAAATAGTCCATAATGTTAAAATCTAGTTTACCTACATAAAAACATACATACATACATATCTACAAACATTTAACTGCACTAGTAATAAACTTAAATCTTAAACTTTGGCTTAAAACCAAAAATGCGTGACTATAAAATACTACCGCAACTCTACTTACAATTAATACATGTCATAATTCAAACCTTAAAAAAATTTCTTTTAACACTTCGGACTTAACGTTTTACTACTATAAAAAAATGTGATTAATTGTGTGATTAATTGTGGGTTTTCTCAATGTTTATCTTTAATTGTTTTTACCTCTAACAATTTTACTGTTGCTTTTAAGTTTTCTTTTTTTATTTTTCCTCAATACTTGTTAATAAAGGTTTATTATTAAGCAACCTACGCAAGTCTTAGTTGTTTGTAAAATAATTTTGTAAGTTGCGTCTCGAGCATTACTACACCATCATCTAATGATTGACTTCGTCATTATGGTAATAATGATTATTATCATCATTATCTTCCACTTCATCTGTAACCGTTAAAATTACTCTTCAACTTTCTCTTTTGTTTCAGTTTACTTTAATTTTTTTTTTAATATGTATATTTTAGTTTCTTTTTTGTTGTTAGGCAGTTCACAGACATTCTTATGTAAATATAAAAGTATGTATTTCAATAATATAAATTTCAATTCTTTTCTAATCTTATTACAAGATATTCTAATTGGAGAATGTAGGGCATTTTTGTAAAAGACGACATCTTCTGACTTACTATAAAACAAGTGGATGTGGTTGTTTTACCTAATTTAGATTTCACTTTTTGCTTTAATTATTTAAATTTTCCCTTTGTGTTTTTAAACAATTTTATACTACAGACGTCCTTTTTTTACACCACGAAATTACCGCAATAAAAACTCAGTTTGTCTAAAATTTGTATTGAACAAACAAATTTGACAACTGCAAATTTGGTTTCTAAAACATAAAAAAAAAATCTGATTTCGTTTTACTTACGCAAAGTTGGTTGGTTAGTTTAACATAAAACTACAGAATCAATTGGATCACTTCTTATTTAAGGGATAAATGCAAATATCACAAATATATAAAAACAATAAATGAAATCTTTTTATTTTTAGTTTCATTCTAAATGGACCACACATAGCAGTTTTTTCTTTAAATTGTTTTGTTTGGTTAAATTGTTGCTAAATTACATTTGCAGCGTTGAAGAAATAATTACAAGAATACAAAGTGTGTATTTAAATCTTTAAATACTTTATCTTTTTTAAGAACAGAACAAATCTCAGGCACTCACACAATGCGTTTTTATATTTTTTATACCCTTCACCTATGTTGATCAGGGTATATATAAGTTCGTCATGCCGTTTGTAATTTGTGTAATATATTGAAATATTTTAAACCCTTAAAGATAGGGAAGTCGATTTAGCCATGTCCGTCTGTCTAAAATCAAGTTTTTTCAGCACTGCGAAGTCGTACGGACGCGTTAGTAGTATCAAAAAATCAGAAATTCTCCTGAGATGTTTGAATTGAAATCCAGTAAAATCGCTAAATAACTGACCGAGGTATAAACCAAAAAAGACGACTACCTATTTTTTTATACTTAAAAATTAATATATTTGTGTGTAAGCCATGGCTCTCTTCACTTGTTTAAAGTTTATAGCGTGCGACATCGCAAGTCTAAAATGTAAAAATTCAAAAAAAAATTTTTTTTTAAAAGATCTTTTTTTGTATATGTACGTAAACACAAAATATAAAATTTTTGAATGAAGATAAGTAAAAGCGGCGGCGCTAAAAAACTGCAAACGGTGGAGAGAAAGGTTAAATGATGATTAATTTATGGGCACTTTTCCAAGATTTTAATATTTCTGATGGAAACTGCGCTCAATTTAAAATTAATATATTTTGACAAGCTTAAATGACATTAGTTCTCACTGAAAAGGAGCCGTTGATGGAGTTGGAGCCGTCATTAAAAGAAAAGTGTGGCAAATAACCAAATCTTAAAACGTCGTTTTACCTGATGCACTGCTTAAATTGAAAATTTGTCTCTACATTTTAAGTAATATCCCACTTGCATTGGTTTTGTTGCGATGACCAACAGGTAGAAGCAGCTAGGACTGCATATTCATATTAAAAAATCCTTATTTGACATTAGTAATACTATTCTCAGTTCAGTTAGTTTCTGTTCTTTGTTTTTAAATATATAAGTGAATATACTTATTTTTGTTTTTCTTTATTGAAGATATTTTATTAAGTTTATAATTTTTGTTGTGAAAATAAATGTATTGAATATATTAAAAATCATTTAAAATCATCTTACTTGCGTCTAATACATAAAAAGTAAAAAAATAAACAAAAAAAGTATGATAGAAAAAAATGTCGCATGCGATATGTCGCGTGCCTTGATTTTTTTGTAATTATCTTGAAAACAAACAATTTGCCAAAATCAGCCTTTGCATTAATTATAGTGCTTATCAAGAGCTATAAGTTTCGCCTTTTGTAAAAATTTAATAATGTTTGGCATATGTTTCTTTTCACTTTGAATGCGTACGAATGTCGCATTTGACATTGGAGAAATGCCCATATGTATATTGCTCTTTAAATGTGCTCCACACACAGTTGTTGTTGCTGCTGTTGGCAGAGTGACTTTAAGTCTGTTTAGTCTTAAAACCAACAAAACTTGCAAAAAATGTTATTTTCTATATACCTACATATCGCTCATATAATAAAAGAACGTCATAACTCAAAAAATGAAATTTTGAAGTTAATGATGCAGAATTGTTCTCTATATCATGCTTTATATTGTGTAAAAAATGCATGCAAATGGCGTGTAAACTCACCTCTTGATAAAAGAAAACTTTTTAATATTTCCACTGAGTTGTATGTAAATTAAAAACTTTAAACTCATTTTTTGCAAAACTAGTTTTTTTTTAGACATGACGTTCTTTTAGTAAATGAGCGATATGTATTATATATATATGTTTATGTACCTAAATGAACCAGTTTGTCATTCCGTTTGTAATTTCTACAATATTCATTTGTTGTTAGTTTGAATATGTCAGAGATTTTTTATTGAATATTAGCAAAATCGTTTGTAAAACGACTAAGATCAAAGAAAAGAGCGTTATATTCGGCTATGCCAAATATTATATACTCTTAACTATGTGTAGGTATGTAATAAGAAGTGTCTTTACGTAGGTATTTAAGTATATAGGTATTCAAAGTCTTAGAAAACTTAATTTTTTTGTGATATAAATTTTAGTTCATATTGTGTTTTCGCCCCATATCTTTGCGAATTCTGGGCCAATTTTTTTTTTCAAACTTCATAGTAGGCATGTCTCATATACAAATATAAATATTTTTTGTAACAAAAACCAAAGTCGTTCGTTTGCTTATATCTTGTTTATTGAATGATTTTGGTGATTTTCATTAAGGGATATTTCTGATCGGAGATATAAGGGATATTTCTGATTACTTATACGTTCGAGGTTCATAATATTTTTGTGGAAAAATATCATTTTGGCTTATTTATTTTTCTAAAATACTAAGCTTCTAACGTACTTGCAGCAAATGATAAAAAGATTAGTATCAGCCCATAAAAGGCTAAGATATAAGAAACATCTGCGGTTTCCTAACAAAATTTTTAGCATAAAGCGGATTTTTTAGTTACTTCAACAACACCAACAACAACGATTAACTAAATGATTATCATAAAGCATTGCAACCAACATCAACAATCTAAAAGTCGAAGGTTATTCAAGATTCAACACAGCCGATTTATAGACTTGATTCTTAAAAAAATATCTTAAGAAATAATAATGTTCTTCTTGTATCAGGTTTATTTAAAAAGCTATTGAAAATATATTTTTTAGATACAGCTGTCTGCGGTGTTTTGTTTTAAATTTTTTGGAAATTAAAACGAAAAATTTGTTTTAATTAAACACTTTAATTGATTGTGTTAATTAGAGTTTTTTGTTTTTGTTAGTGTAAAGAAAAATATTTCGAATCTGAAATTGTTTTTAGTGTTCTTTTTTTGTTAAATTTTTGTATATTACTTCTATTATGCTATGTTATCAGTTATTATTTTCGGCACTAATTTGAATGAATGAGTTGATGATAAATAGATGCATGCATATGTTTCCGTTGTTGTTTTTGTTACTTAGTACACAAAAACTATTTATTACCAATATTTGTCGTACTTCCCTATAAGTTTTGACTTTGAAGAAACGGATTAAAAAAACGTACATATTTGCGTTTTTTTATATATAAAATATTTTAAAAGGTTTTGGTAACGATTATTTCAAACAACAATAAAATCAGGTTTTAAAAAAACATGTGGCATTTATTTCGGTTATTTTAGGAATTTACTGCGCTTATCGCTTGTGTTGTGTGTATTTTACAAATTAAATTTTTTTTAAAATGATTTTTTGCAACGGCTGCGAGAATTTCATGGAAATGGAAAAGTTAATGATCAATATTACACAGTAAACATTAAATAAAATAAGAATGTTCCTACAACGAAAAATCCGTCTAATGTCGATAGTTCGCACAATTTACTTCATGTATGCTGTTTTAATACTTAAAACAGTCAATTATTCACTACCAAAATTAACAAGTTAGAGCGCTATATTCGGCTATGCCGAATCTTATATACCCCTTACTACGTGTATCTATGTGTGTATAATAGAAAATTTTTTGAGAAAAAAAACTTAAAAAAAGAAGAAGAAATTACAAACGGAATGACAAACCTACATATATATATAACCTTACCACATGTGTGATATCTCTCTTTTAAATATTATAAAATATTTAATTTATTTTAAAACTTAATTACATGCAAAAGTAAACATTAAACAAGTAAGAGCGCTATATTTGGCTGTGCCAAATCTTATATACCCTTCACTACGTGTATTTACGTAATAAAAAAAAGAAAATTTCGCCGATATCTCGAAATTTTTTTATTTTTTATTTCTTAAAAGGCATGTCTGATTTCTGATTGTTTGATACCAATAACGCTACCGTACAACATCGGGGGGCTGAGAAAACTTGTTTTCAACAGACTGTAGTCGTCTTTTTTAACTTATATCTCGGTCAGTTATTAAGCGATTTTACTCGTTTTTAATAGCAAACATCTCAGATTTCTCATCTCAAAATTTCTGATTGTTTGATACCAGTAACGGGTCCGTACGACATCGGGGGGGCTGAGAAAACTTGATTTCAACAGACGGACAGACGGACATGGCTAAATCGACTCCCCTGTCTATAGGGATTCAGAATATATATACTTTATGGGGTCGGAAATGAATATTATAGAAATTACAAACGGAATGATAAACTTATATATTCCCTTGTCACCTCTGGACTGGGTGTGCCATTTGTACAAAGTACATACATACTTATATACGTATGAATTAATATATACATATTACACAACTTGTTTATATCGTTGGTCTCAGGTAGAAAGGCCCTAACTCGCATTTTTTATCGAAATTGACTTTTTTTGTGATATCAATACATTTGACACAAATACATTTCGTCACAAAAACTTGTGCAATATTTTCTAAGATAACGGTTTTACAAGCAATTAAATAAACAAATTATCATGTTGATGCATACAGTTTCTATTATGTTTTAACCTTCTCCAGTAAAATTACAATTATGTGATAATATCTTTTGAAAAAAAATAACTTCTAGAATTTATTTAAAAAAAAAAATTATTCTTATAGTAATACAGGGTCACATATGTATGTCAAATATTTGACAAAGATTTATTATTTCAAATATTTTTAAAATTTTGAAAAAAAAAATGTTTAGATTTACAAATATTGTTTAATGATTTTTTTTACATCTACTTAGCAATTAAAAGTACATAATTTGGAAAAAGAAAAAGTTATATAATTAATTATATTTCATACCGACTATAAAACAATTTTATTTTCCTCCGTCAGACCATGAAATTTCAATTAAATATACAAAATAATGTTTATTTCTTTTTCTTTTTGTTAAAAATATTAATGTTCAAAGCCTCTTTGATTATTATAACATCATTAGTGATATAGTATTTCATGAATATTATAAAACTTTTTTTCTTTGTTAAAATACCGTTTTTTTCTCTCTGAATATGGTAAGAAATTAAAAAACTTTTACTTTTTTTTTAAAGATTTTTCTGACAACAAAGATGACCAGCGGAATGAAAGAATGAAATAATGTTAATGGGAGAAATAATGGTATTAACATTTTTCTTTAATAAATTAAAACAGGTTGACTTTAGGAGAAAGTAATTATTTTTGGGATGCTGATGATGATTTTGTTTAAAATAAATAAGAGTGGTTGGAATGTGTTTTAAAAATTAATATGTTAACTATAGTTTTATAGAATTACCCGACTTTTTTTTTTGCCTTAATATTTATTATTATTGGTTTAAAGCGGTTATGTCAAAACAAAATTTAACTTTTTTATTGTCCTCATATTATCATGCAATGATTTAAAGACATGTCTGTCGTTTTAACAAATAAATAACTATTAAAATGTATAAATAAAAAAGAAGAAGAATATAGAAAAAACAAACAATGACTACTAATGACTGCCGGTTTTCCGACTATAAATTTGATGTTGTCTTTCATGATATATTTACAATGTATTGTCGTAGTAGAAAAAGTCTGTTTTAAAGGCCGGATATGCAAGCACGTTTTCTTCGTAATTTTAATTTTTAACTTCCAAGGGAACAAAATATTTAAAATTTTAAAATACAATACAAAAGGCAGGCAAAACAGGAGAAATAACTTTAAACCATACGAAACTAACTACAATTTTTAATAATAATAATAATGATAATGGAGGGTGGAGAAAGGAGAGAAATAATGATAATGGTAGTATTATGTTAAGTTGTACATTGTGATGAGAAGTAATTATATAAAATAAAATACAAGACAATAAAATAATAGCATTTAAACAATGAAATATTGCAACAAGGCTTTAAAACAAAATTTTTTGCGCTAACATCTTACAGATAAAATGGTGTTAAATGAAAAACAAACGAAAAAAACTTAAATTGTCATACACAAATTTAAGAAACATATCTAAAAGATATCTGGGGCTAAACAAAATATATTTCTGGAAAAACTGGAGAAAGTCGGTCATTTATATACCAATTTTGCTGATTTTTAATGGCAAAAATTAAAAAAATTCAATAAATCTTGATACTACATATGAGTCCGTAGGTCATCAGGAGTCTTTAGAAACTTTTAACATGCAGACGGACGTCGAAAAATCTAATTTCTATTGAAAACTTTAAAGAAAAAACAAATTGTATGACAAACTCATATGCCCTTGTCATTGATAGTGACGAATATAAAAATACACACGTGTGACAGCAAGAAATATTTGTAGTTTTCAAAACAGTACGTAGTAAAAGTAATTTGTTAATGCAAACTCTTTGTTTCTTTTAAATTTCGTTTAATTTTTACAAACTTTTTTCATTGTTACACAAACATTTATTTTAATTTTAGTGCTCAACTAGTAAGAGCGTTATATTCGGCTATACCGAATC
>NDXZ01025433.1:1016-11992 GCA_003055125.1 Paykullia maculata | reverse complement strand
TTGTTTTACTTTGTTAACATCTTATTGGCAGCCCAACCGTTACACCTACCGACTAGCTGTAATAACCTCTTTGTTAACAATTTCAAAGCTCAAGTCATTGTACTTTGGTTCAGGCAAATGTGCGAGAAATAATTGTAAAGAAAATTAATTATAGGAAAATTATATGAGATTTAGTTACTTTTCTTTTAATTAAACACATACATTTTTATTGTTAATTGTATTATTATTTAATTCGTCCTTAGAAACTAATTAAGAAATAAAAATTAATTAATACAAGATTAGAAAAATATATTTAAGTAAAATTTCTACTAAATAAACCAATTACTAAAAGGTTTAAAAAGGAGTTAACTTCAAATATAAAATATTCACTTTTACTCCAGTTGTCAACATCGACACAAAACGACGTCGTTTAGTGTTGCCTACCTTAAATTGGTATTCTAGTTGTCGTTATCGAAGATTATCGATGGCTGGCAACATATGTTTTGTTTTGATTTAGATTTTGTCGTCACCACTTTACTTAACGACTTGAAGTGATTTGAATAAAAAAAATAAATAATAATAATTATATATGGAAAAACATTTATATATGAAAAATAATGAAAAAATTAAGCGAACAAATGCAAACTAATTTGAAAAATTAATTTAGTTGACTTAACTCCAATTTTCATCTTAGGTTCAATTGTATCCAGTACATGTTTTAAAGCCGTTTTGTTAAGTCTAAAGTAACTTTCAAACCTTTTAAAGAAAAAACGCTTGTTATCCGGGAGGTTAAAGATATTAGACTTCTGTCTAAGAAGTTTTCTTTGCAACACTTAATTTTGTTTTTTTAATTCTTTCATCTTCACTCGATTTAGAATTTGTTTCACAAGAATTTATTTTTAATTATTAATTTAGTTTTCCCGCAAAAAGATACTTATACCGGACAAAATATGTCAACTGAATAAAAAATTTAGGGATGTATTTTTGTAACATTGAAATAAACGATTAATAGTCAACGTCGTCACAGGGTCGGCTTAGAATGCAAACTTTTTATTGAACTGATGTTGACGTTGAAGAAAAGTGATGTTGATACTAAAATGATGTTGACATTGACGGCGATAACTGAAATAGGGGTGATAATAACAAAAAGCATAAAAACAATTAAATTTGGATTGTATTGATCGTAGATAATATCTATTGTATATGCGAAAAGAGAAAAAAACGACAGTCAACAACAAGCACAAGGAATCAACAGTCTTTTTCGCATTGGCTTTTTGATGACTATTATTGAAAACCATAAGAGTTTTTCAAAATACCCAAGTAACACAGTCTGACTATTTCACGACTTCAATGGTCGGATTTGGTAAGAAATCTTTCTAGTTTCAGTCACTTCGGTTTTTAATGAAAATAGATGTCTCTGAAAAAAAATTTACAAGTAATACAAGCAACAGCGTTGTATTCTTTCGAAGTATAACATAAACTTTTATCGATAAAATTTTAAGCGTTGCCGTTTTAACGATTTGTAGTTCTGCATAAATCACATCCATTTTTGTATAGATTTGCAAAAAGAAAATAAAAAAGAACTTATCCGATTAACTTTAAAGTATTATTAGCCGCTTGCGTCGCTTATATTTATTAATATTTAGCCGACCAACATTATAATAAAATTAGTCACTAAATGGAAAGAAAATACCATTTCATTCCTCTGGTCGTTATAGGTATACTGTTGGTCGTAAAAGTGGCGGTTATCAATGTACAGGATTCCTATTCCCCAAAATGGTTCAAATTTGAGTCGTAGTGTAGTTGGTATGACGTCAAATAGGTTGGCCGGAGTCGGCTTTAGACGACATACTGACGTCGTTACGACCAATCTGTGTTGCTTGGGTATTCTATGTGGCCTTGTTCTACAAAGTCAGGCAGATTTGAAAAACTTGTTGAAACACGTGTTTGCTCCAAATGAAACAAAAATTATTTAACAAGCATTTCTTGATGTAGGTATCGATAAACCAAAAACAGGCAAATGATTTTTAGGTTAGAAAAATTTGCCAACTAAGAAGTAAAATTTTTAAGGATAATTGTAACTTAAAAAAATTAAAAATTTTTAAACTCTGCCATAAAGAGCTAATAAGATTTGGTTTAGAAAACTTATTCAAAAAAGTTTTTCTAAAAGATTAATTGATTTTCGTATGTAGGAGCATTACCTCCTCTAATACCAAGTCATCTCTAAATGGTTATAAATAATAGTCTAAACATTGTTTAATTAAGTTGTAAAATGTTACATTCAAATGTTAATTTTTAAAACATTAAGATACTATACTTTTTTATGTAAAACTTTCTTTAGGTTTTTTTCTACAAATTACTTTTTGATAAGCCCACGTAAACAATCTGTAAGTAAAATCACACAACAAACACAACAAAATTAAAATAATGGGTACAAATTTTCCCCCATTTCATTTTATGTTTATAATTATAAAATTCCACATCAAGGACACCTTGTTATTGTTGACTGCTGTTTTAAGGAATAATTAAAATAAAATCCTCGACTTTATTGTTTAACTAAATCGGGTAGAGTAAATTTGACATGAAATTTTAATGAATTTAAAGAAGGAATTTTTATTTAATTTTTTTTTAAACGTTTAATTTAAATAGACTTTAAAAAACTTTTTTAATAAACCATTTCGTTACGTCTTTAATGTTATTAATTTTTAGATTTTTTGTTATTTACAAAAATAAAATGGCTTTTTCTAAGATAGTAAGAAAATGGTAATTGTAGACAAGTTCATCCATGTTCGTGCGTTTGCTTTAATTTGTTTTTTTTCTAAAATTAAGTCTTAAATGAAGATATTTTATTTAATTTAACATACAATAATAACAATCATAATGCATAAAAATAGGATTGGCGCTAAATGTTGCTACGTAGGTATTATTTAGCACAAACTCACTTATCCTAGAAAAAAAATAAATTCTGAAAGTCTTTAAGGAACATTTTTAAAATTGTTCATTAATTCCGTTTTACACTAGTGATTTGAAAAAATAAGTTTTAATTGAAATTTTTGCAAAATAGTAAGTTAAGAACGAAAGCTTCAGATTTTTTACAGTAAAAGTCATTCGATTAATAAAAGAAAATTTTAAATGTTTTTTTCTTTGTAAAATTTATGGAAATTTATTTCTTTTGTTTTAAGTTTAAATATTCTTTTTCCTTAACTAATGTTCTTTAAATGTCGCTAGGCCTTTATCTCCTAATTAGAAAGTTATAATTATCCTGATAATATATTTCTCTAGAGTCTTTATTATACATACATACATACATACATACATACATACATATGTAAAAGGAAAACTAAAAACTTAATTATAAATTACATTTACATCAAGTTAATAAATAACTCAACTTAAAACAGTAACTAAAATTAAGAAAATATCATAGACATTGTATAAGTATGCGTTTTCACATGCACACAGACGGACAAATAATGTAACAAAAAATGAATATTTTATAATGAATCTGTAGCGGAAGTTCATTTTCTGTATTTTAGTATCCTGCTGCTAGTCACTCACTGTGTGTCTGTTCTTATGTCTGTCTCGTAATCATTTTGCGAATCATTTCTGAATAACATTGAAGAAGATGAATGGCCTTTGGCGAAAGAGTTTTATAAGAGCTGCGAGGACCGCTCGAAAAAAAACTGAAAACATTTACAATAAGAAACCATAAACACGTTATGTTAAGGTGGCATAAGTTTGCATAATTTTGTTTTCCTATAATATATTTAAGCAACCCTCGCTCATATGCATACACTCTGGCTTGCAGTCGACATTAATTTAAATGATGTACATGCAAAAAGAAGCAAAGAAAAATATTATATGATTGCAAAGGCAAAACAAAAATGCAGACAAAAGTTATTTTAAATCGACATTTTGTAAGCAAATTGTATTGTCTATTAATGACACTCGTTTTTAAAGGGAATTTTTAAGTTTTCCATTCTTTACTTACATAAAGAATCCTTTAATTGACAAAAAAAAAATCAAAACGCAGCTGAACATGCAGGGAGTATAAGCAGACACGACAATTTTACATAAGCATAGACTGCTACATAGCAAGAAAGGGGAAAATGTTAAATTAAAGTTTTACTTATACTTAATAGATTAAAATAAATTTATATATAATGAGGATAACAAGTATACAAGTATATGTGTACATGTATATGTATATACATTATAAATATTTCGCAATTGTTTTTTTAAATGATGCAGAATATACAAATAATTTGGTCTGTAACAATAAATAAAAAATTTCTTACATTCAAAATACGTATTAAATATTAAATTAACTTGTAATAACATTTAGAATCGTTGTAAAAAAAGACGGTTATTCCATCTGTATATTCATAGACATATTGTTGTCAAAGTATTAGCAGGCCGCAATTTTAGTTAAGTTAAGGCAACCAAGAATAACTCAACCAGAAAACCTTCTAATATTTTGGCATTTCACATATCTTGCTAACGTTTTTGTATCCATTAAATTATTCTATGATAAAATGGGAAAAATCGATATAACAATGCGTTTTCTGCATCATTTCCTTTCATATTTTTACAAAAATTATCTACCAAAGTCTTAAATAACCCTTTTTTACAAAAAACCCAATCTATTTGTTTTTCCCGGCAAGATTTGCTTTGATGACTTTATTGTTTTCTTATTTATTGGCCTCTTGGTATCAAAAAAATCGTTTTTTTAATAAAAAAATCTCTTACAATTTTTTATTCAAAGCCTGCAGAAAATTATTAAACATGTTTTTTTATGTATAAGGGGGAACACATTAAATGTACCACAAACAAAATCAATTCTCCTTTGACAATATTTATAGCTTTGAAGTGGTTCTTGTTATCTCTGCACTCCCATGCATAAAAAAACAAACCCTCCCTGTAGTCTACTCAATAATATATTTATTCGAAATCACAACCTACAAAATCACAAGTCTACATGTTCATAAATTGCTCCCTCTATTAATATTTAGTTAAACACATACAACTTTTTTACCTTTGTTTAAAGTGTGTCGTATAAATGCAGCAGAGACGGAAAAGTTAATAATAATACATATGCACTTGGAAGTTAAAAAGTTAATCAAACATTTTATTTATTAATTGTTTATTGTTTATTGTTGTATTATAAATTTATTATGACATCGAAATTCTTTTCGAGCTAAATGTACTACATATATATCGTCGCCTTAGAGTGTAAACCTGCTAACTCACTTCAAACGAATTTTACAGGAAAGACAAAAAACTTTCTATATTTTGTTTATTGTTAGCTTAAGAAGCTAACAAACCTTTTTCAACACTTAGAGTCTTAAATTGAAATAAATGTTTTTTTTTTGTCGATGCGGCATCTCCTCCTCTATCGAACGGTATCAAAATGTCATATAATGTAAAAAATGGATTTAGCAGGTTTACACTCTAAGCCGACGATATGTATATTCATTTTTTGAAATATCCCAAAAGGCATTCTTACATACAAATATAATTTATTTTTGTGTGAAAAATGTTTTTTAGCTTATATCTTGTTGATTGACGGATTTTGGTGATTTTCAATAGAAAGAATCTCGGGGATATTTCTGATAGTTTGATACCAGCAACGGTTCCGTAGAACATCAGGGGGCTGAGAAAAGTTGATTTTAACGGACAGGCGAACAGACGGACATGGCTAAATCGACTTCCCTATCTATAAGCATTCAGAATATATATACTTTATGGGATCGCAAATGAATATTGTAAGAATTACAAACGGAATGACAAACTTATATATATATACCTTCCTTTGTCACCTGTGGAGATGGGTATAAAAAGTATTTTTTTCATTGATGTTTAACGGTTTTACTAAAAACAACGATTTTGCAGTTATAAGTGTTATCCAGAGAGGCGACGATATTTTTTATTTAGACTCGAACATAGTAATTTTCCAATTATATGGATAAAATTATAAAAAAACTCCAAAGTTATACATTTACAATCAAATATATTTGTCATAATTAATTTAAATGTGCAGTTAATTTCCTTTCATTGAGCCATAAATAAGAGTTCATAAAAAATTGAAGCCATTATAACTAAGAAACCTGACATTTAATAAACCAATAATAGATATTACCAATTCAATACACGTAATGTTATTTATGTTAAAAAAAAATTGTCACAAAGTGCTATAAAGGGAATTTTCGGTTACTTCATAAAGTAGACAGCAAGAAAATAACTATTAAGTAACAGACACAAAAAATAATTTGTTCTTTGTTGGTTCGTGAAATTTATTGTTCATCTGGGGAGCTATAGTCAGTGTTGTCAATTTATGAAAAAAATTATGATCTTATTATTGTTTTTAATTTTTAAAGCATTTTTCAAATGGTTTAATATCTTTTTGCATATATTTATATTTGTTTAAAATTTTCAACGAAATCTGGAATAAGATTAAGTTTTAAATAAATGATCTTTCATTTTTTCATTTTTCTATGTATCCAATGATACATAATGTTTTAATTTTCCCCCATTTATTTGTTTCAATACCAACTGAAACTGTCTCAACTATTTTTAGCATGCAACATGCAATCACTCAATCAGCAATTGAAACAATAAATAAATTTTCCATGTTTTATTGGTTAAAAAAAACAAACAAATTTTAAATGTGTTTTTTCTCTGTAAAATATTTTTACCAGCATGTAAAGGAAATTATGCTTTTGTTTACATTGTCTATTTATAAATTGGAGGAATGTTCAACTTAAATGAAATAAAAATATTCAAAACCTTTAAATCTTATGCGAATGGTAAGCATGTGGGACAACAATATGGCACGTTTGTCTATGCAGTGTTCATTTGAATAAAAACTTTTAGAACTGCAATTAATTTTATTAGAAATACGCCAAACCGGAAATGTGAAAGTATCGTTGAACTATCTTTATCGTGTGCATTTTTAAATATATTTTACATAAGACAAACCACATCTTGTATTTAGAACACCTTTTATAAACTTGACAGTTTGTGAAAAATATAAAAATTATTATTATTTAAGTTTTTCTCGCCTTGAAAACAAAAAATTTACTAAAAAAATCCTCTATAAAAATTCTTAAAATATAGGAATTAACTCCACAACTTATTCCTAAGTATAATTTTTAAAATAATATTCATTTTAGTAGTCTTTAGCTAGTCTTACAAAAATGTTCTATAAAAAAACAAAATTCTATTTTGCAAAATATTCTTTTACTTAAAGAATTTTTTTTTAAAGTTTTAAGTAAATAAATGTATTTCCTGGTGTGCTGTTAATTAGTACGAACTTTATTTAATTTATTACAATTATTAAAAATTAGATGTATTTAATATATAGAAATGGCATAGAAAAACATAATTCAACAGAATTAGTATCTTTAATGTAGAGTGTTTTTTTAATTAAATTTTAAGTAAATATTATATTTAACTGAACTTTATGAATTTGTTTCATGTGTCATTTAGAATTTTACCGCCATAAAAACCAACAAAAATATCAATTTGTTTTACAAATTATATTGATTTTATGAAATTCATCGTTTGTTTTTTTTTATGTTTAAGGTTTTTGAGCTACAATAAAAAGCACTTGTATGTAAATTTTAAGCATTATAAAAGTACTGTAGCATATTTAAGTTGATTGCCAATTTAAATTAAATAAAACCTAAAGAAAAAGATAAATAATATATGAATATAGTCAAAACTTGATTAAGACACTGTTGGTATTTATATAAATACGTTTTTTGATTTACTCAACAAATATTTATATGGTAAAAATTATTTCTTATAAATTGTATCTAAAAATATTTTAACTTAACGGTCAAACAAATCAGTATTTGTTTACGTTATCAAACGCTAAACTTTTAACTTTCCTTTATTACAAAAACACTTTTTTTTATATTGTGAAATTATTAGATATAAAACTAAAAATACAAAAAAAAAAGATGAATTTGCTTACATATCAACCACCAAACGGAGAGCTATTGAATTATCTATGTATATAATGAACCCATTGAATTATTATTTATCATATAATTTACACTTTTTTCTATAAAGTAAGAGTAAGTAAAATAAGACACAAACTCTCCTTAAATCTTTAATAGTTTGCAACATTGAAACCCTATCTATACCCGAAGATAAAAGGCAATAAAGCTAAAAACAGTAAGATCAAATCTTCTCCAGTAATCTAGTAAACGTCATCTGTAAATATTAGTGTATATCATTTTAGTATAGATTTAAAACGTTAACAAGTGCAAATTATAATTAAGAGTCCGGAAAATGTTACAATATGATAAATTTTAACAGTAATAATAAAAATACGACTGTATATCTTGGTCTTCGTGTTTCATGGTATGGCCTCAATCGCTTTTTCCATATAAAAAAAACATATTTTTATGTAAAAAAATACAATTTAAAAAAAGTTGTATTTTCTTATTAATTGTTAAACACAATTCTTGTATATAATTGCAGAACTAACAACCTGTGTTTTATTGTATTATCGATAATAATTATATTTATACCCTTCACCATAGCTGGCAAGGGTATATATAGGTGTGTCATTCCGCTTGTAATTTCTACAATATTCAATTGCGACTTCATAAAGTATATATATTCTGGATCCTTATCGATTAAGCCATGTCCATCTGTCCGTCTGTTTGCCTGTCCGTGTGTTGGTTGAAATCAAGTTTTCGTAGCTCCCATAGGTCACCCAGGGATGTATGTGGTATCAAACTTTTGGAAATACTTTCGAAAAAATTGGTGTTGAAAAATGGCGATAACCATCACAAACCGACTAAGATATAAGTACAAAAAGATTAATATTTTGCAGTTTTTGGGTAAACTATGGACATGTTTGCAAAAATTGAACTGGGTGGTCCATAATCTGCAAATATATAGGCGAAAAACCTATACGGACCAAAATGTCTATCATAAAAAAATCAAGTTTTCTAAGACTTTAACTGCCTTTCGGACATGTAAATACATCCATACATTACTGTTTCACTATTGACTTTGTCACCAGTACTACTGACCAATTATACCCCTTACAATTGTCTTTGCTGTAGACAATTAACATGTGTGTGCCATTAAAAATCCACTAGTAACGTTAGAACTATTGACTAGGTGGTTCTTGTGGGGCCATATGGGGACATTCAAACTAGGTATTCACTAGTTAATTTTAGTTATTCTCATCTTCACTTTTGGTTCTTTTTACTACCAAAATAAAAAGTATTGACACTTTGTTGACAATATCACCAAAAAGTCACCACAATACTCGACATAAGTAATGACTTGGAGCCACTTGACCCCAAACTTCCTGCAGGGTACCTACACCTGGTGAAGAGTATATAAGATTTGGCACAGCCAAATATTGGGCTCTTACTTGTTTTGTTTTATTTCATTTTACAGTATATGCAAAAATATGCTAATATGCTTAAGTATGTAAACATATTTCCATAAACATATTTTTATTTTACTAAATGTATTAACTTCTGATTTGTGTGCTTGTTTTACAAAAATAAAAGGGGGTTTCAATTGAATTTAATAAAAAATCAATTGAGATAGTCTCTATATGTAAACGTTTGTGTATACTTGTAACTTTATATATTTTCTCCATGTATGTTATATGCTTCGGTTATGTTTCACCATTAAATTCCTTTGAGGTGTTTTTGGATTACGATACTTAAAATATTTTTCTTTTTTATTTACTTCAAAAAAAAATACCAAAACATCCACATTCATGATAATGTTCTTATCCACACTTAAGGATGAATGAATACAACAGTAAACACTCGTTATGCAAGAGACACTTGAAAGAGCATATTGTACTCACTTAAAAAATATTTAGTACCGTGTAAAGAAAAATCTGAATGTTTTGTGGCATGACAAATTTACATTGTATGAGTACAAAGATAAAATGTAATGAAGGTCGGTTTTTATTGTGTCTTTATTATGAATTTTAATATATTTTCTTTTTTCTTATGGTTAAGTGGTTTTAATGATTATAAAGAATTCATTATTATTTTTTTCAATTAAAAATATGTATATATTATATGCACTTTAAACCCTTAGAAATAATCCTCATTATACTACTAACAATTTTTTTAATATTAATTTATTTTTAAATATAGAAATATTGTTTATCTTAAAAAAAAACACGTTAAAAAAACCAAACAATTTTCAATATTATTCATATTTTGTATTAAAGGGTTGCAATTATGTAACTCTTTTGGCAACCAGCAGCGAAAAAGTTACCACAGGTGTTGTACTTTTTACTCTGCAAAATAAATAATTAAATACAAACAAACACTCCACAAAACAGTAGAACATATTTTAGGTGCTGGAGCAACGAAATTTCGTATTTTGACATGTCAATTAATTGTAATCAGAGTTTTAGTTCGTTTTAGTTAAACGAAACATATTCAGAAACGAGACAGTGATGAACAACAACGTTTCTCAGTTTCTAAATTTAGTTTTTGGTACCAATCACATTTTTTTTATAAAAATTAGTTAACAAATGTAAAGACATACAAATATACTGTTTGCCAACTGCCCAAAAATATAAAAAAAAAATTTTTAAATAATAACTTGAGTATTTAAAAAGCTCGTCAAACTGAACGTTATCGTTGGAAAACACGAACATACATTAGATTTTTTCTTGCCATTACTAATACTTATGCCCAAATCCACTATCATTATTTAACTAATGGCAATGGTTAAGCCAATGATATTCAACTCACAACTCTTAGTTTGCCATTAGTTAAGGCACCAAAAGCCTGTAATAGTTAAACAAAAGTAATCATTTAAATTTACAAATAGTTGACTGTGACTGTTGACTGCCTTACTATCTTTATCATTTTGAGATGTTAGAGATAGTAAAGTATTATTGTCGGCTATATTTACGGTGACCATATTTTTTTAATCAAAATACAGAACAGGGAAAAAATAAACTTTTGTTTTTATTTATTTTTTTTTTTTTT
>NDXZ01025426.1:1205-17013 GCA_003055125.1 Paykullia maculata | reverse complement strand
AGTGTCACGACCTTGCAAAATGTGGATTTCTTCTGAAAATTGATAATTTATGTGTGACCACTAAAAGAAGTAGTACATAGCTTGCAAGAGAACTGGTTTCTCGAGAGATCAGATTGGCTGAAACAATGTAAAACGTTCCATTTCGTACGTTCCACAAATACATGGCAATGAAGTTAAGCCAATTTTGTATTTTATAAAGCAAATGGTATTATTTGATATACACTTCCTCCAAATACAACCTTTAAATCCGAGTGGAAGAAAACTGTAAAGTACTGTCAGTTTAACCTTTAAAAAAAGGTTGAATTCGTTTTATCCACTTCTTAAAATGTTGACATCACAGATTCAATTACTAATGGTCTTCGTAAGTCTGGTTTATATCCTTTCAATCCTGACAGTATAAATTATATCAATTGTGTTGAAAACCAGATAGAGTTATTCACCATTAAAATAATTAGCCGTATAGTTTCAAATTTAAGTGAACGTGAAATTAGTTCCTAATACATTGTTGAACAAATTAATGTTGTGAAAAAAATGGAAAACACACAAAATGTCGAAATTTAAGGCAACGTCCCGATTCGGCCAGGAACATATATCATCAATAACGAAGGAGTTTTAGAAAAGGAGAAAAAGGAAACGGCATCAAAAAATTTAGCTGCAGTTTATAATAACACGTTTTAATTTTTTAATTGAAATAACGACATTTTTAAAAATAAATTGTTCCAACATATCAGTTGTTCATCTCTGATTTTAAATAACAATTCATTTTAATCCGTTGAATGTCTGTCTCCGAGTTCATTAGTTAATAACGTAATAACTTTAAACAGCAGTTTTTTTTTAAATCTGTTAACTCTTCTCCAGGTAATTTTTTAAACAATCTTTTTGCAATTTTTTGCATATTAATACTATTATAAATATTTATTTTACAAGTATACTTAAACTGTTATTTTCACTCTTTAAAAATAGTAATAAGCTATAAATACCTCTCTCTACATACTTAAATTTGAATGGTTTTTTCCTCTTTGGCATATTTCCAAAAAAGTTGTCATGTTTTTAATTTTTTCAGTCGTAGTTGAAATATTCATGGAAATGCTAATATGGAATAGATGGTTTTAAGATAAGAATAAAATATTTATCAATGAAAATTTTTAATAGCATCGACACTTTGGTTTACTTTTGTTTAGTGTTTTAATGGATAGGGAAGTTGATTTAACCATGTCCGTCTGTCCGTCTGCTGAAATCAAGTTTTCTCAGCCCCCCCGATGTCGTACAGACGCGTTATTGGTATCAAGCAATCAGAAATTTCCCTGAGGTTATTTAAAAAAAAAAATTATCCATATTTGTGTAACTAACAGTCTAATCTAAATTAGAGCGTTGCGTTAAATGACGTCTAGTGTTTACGCCGAAGTGACCTACCAAAATAAGAGCGTAAAAGTTGTGTCTATAACAGTAATGTTAACTTAACTTTTAAACAAAACATAACTAAACACATGAAATAGTGAGTAAATCGCTAGACTTGACGTGAAAGTAGCTAAAATGGCATTACTTTTCAACAATAACAAAAGCCACTCGCAGCCAACTTCAGTTCATAACGCGTTGTCAATATCGGATTTTTCATATGTAAAGCGCTGACGCCGCGCTATTTCGGTTTGCTTCATACAATTTGTATGGGCATACAAATTTTTGACAGCTACAAAACGCTTAGCGTGTTGATTTAGGTTTATAAGGTTATAAGACATGCCTTTTAGAAAATTAAAAAAAAAAAATTAATTAACGAGATAGGTATAGGCAAAAAAATTTTTTCACAAAAATTATTTTATTTGTGGATAAGACATGCTTTTTTGGAAAATTTAAAAAAAATTTACTAATTGGCCCAGAATCATCAAAGATATAGGCGAAAAACCTATGTATGTATGTATATGGACTAAAGTTAATCATAAAAAAATCAACTTTCCTAAGACTTTAAATACTTATCGGATATGTAAATACCTAACTTTAATAACTATGTGTGTATGCATACACATATGCTCTGTTTTACAAGTTTGAAATAACCATAGATCTACAGATATTTTACGCTTTTTTTCTGTTTATCCCTTTACACCCAAACCGTTTTTAAGAAAAACAATACCAACTAGTAACAGAAACAGTAAAGTACGTATCAATAACTACCTAAAGCAGCGGCACAACAAAATTGTTCCGTTTTGTTGTAACAATGCACGTGTTTAATATGAACTAAAATACAGTGCCCCTCGCTTTACGCAACCCTCGGTTATTACAACTCGTAAATTGTTTGCATTGTTGACTCAGTTAAAGCAACTTTTCAAAACGAAAAAAACCTCTGTTATCGCAACTTTTCTGCCAAAATGATCAGTTTGTCATTTTTATTTACATATTTTTTTAAACATAGGTACATACATAGGTACCTATTTCGAAATTAAAGCGAAGACGAGATCGAAAATGCTAACACCACTTCAGCGTTTTCTAAAATTAAATCTTATAATGCTATTGATTCTTTTAACATTTGTCTTCAATGGATCGGGAAAATAGAATAGCCTTAAAACAAAATTTTACATTTTATTTACGATATGGATTCAAAATCTTCGTAAAATTGCAGTACAGAAAAATAGTTCATGTAATAAAACACTGTCAAAAATTTTAGATTTTTTTGATTGATTTTTTACCATTTATGTTTACAAATTTTAATCTGTATATCCGTTGTACATTAGGTATAATGTGTATTTTTTTATTTATTTATAGTGTTTTGATGTTTTTTTTTTAAATAAAATTAATAAGTTTATTAAAAATAAATGTGTAATAAAATTTACTTTTTTTCAAATTAAACCATAAAAGAGAATAAGCGCCCTAAAAAATTGAGACTCGGTTATCGCAACAACCTGTTTTCGCAACGACCAAAATTTCTATTAGTTATGTTTAGTGAGGGTGCACTGTATTTTAATTACCTTTCGGACATGCGAATTCATACGTACATACATACATGTGGATATATATGCATGTGTACATATACACATACATAAATTCACGTAGTGAAGGGTATATAAGATTTGGCATAGCGCTCTTATTTGTTTTTTAAAACAATGTTCAGTTAAACAGATAAAAAAAAACAATTAGGTACATATAAACATTCTTAGGTACTTACCAGGCATACCAAGTTGCTCGCAAATTTGTTTCCACACTTGTGCCTTACGCACAAAATGCTTGTAGTTATAATGGGAACGATCATAAATGACTGGATTTACTTTAACCGCCTCAATTAAATTGTAATCGAATTGTTGTTCAGCATTTGCATCCAATTTTTCCACCATTGTCACGTTTTTTTATTTCGCGATTGTTGCTGCTAAGCTTTAAATATGTATGTATGTATGTATGTACATAAAAACAGTGTTTAAAAAACTGCAGTCAACATGTATGGAAAAGCAACTGTTTGCTATGCTTTTCCATACATCACTGCAGCTTTTTAAACCCTGCATAAAAACAACAGCATGTAATAGGTTACTGAATATTATATGTATGTATGTATGTTAATACACTCTCTCGTTAACTTCTCTGCCAACTTTAGCGCCTTTTTAGCTCTTACCTCTTATACGAAATAAAACGTCGACGTCACTTCTACTTTTTTATATTTCTGTGTTTATTGTTGTAATTTTTTTTCCTAAAAATATTTTTGGTCAGCACAAATAATTTGGTACATACATATGTATGTTTGTATGTACATACATATGTATGTATGTATTTTGTTATTTTTTAAATGAAATTTGTTTTTAATCCACCCAAAAAAATATGTATGGATGTAAGTACATATGTATGTATGCACATTCGAGTTAAACATAAAATAACTTATGCATAAATACAAAAAAAATTAATTTTTTAACAAAAGCACAAAGTACAAAAACAACAAAAAAGCTCTTCCGTACAATAGTTCACACCAACGCGCGGTTTTCCTTTAAACAACGTTAACGACGACGTGGACGCCAAGCAACTGAATTGTACTAACATCGTTGTTGATTGGAAGAAAAAGCCTGCTTTGGAACGTTTGTTCGTTCGGCTACAGCATTCACGAACGAAAGTGTTGACGTCGTTCGGTTGGCAAAGCAACAAACTTTTTTTAATAAATACAAAACGTAGACACTTACTATGTACATATGTACATAATAAACAATCGCAAAATATAGATACAAACGTACAGTGGCTCCAATTGAAAATGATACAATTTATTTTCCCTTTTGAAAACTATATTATTGTTAAATTCTTTTCAAAAATAATAAATTTGATTAAAAATTTACCATTTGACAAGGTTGCGAACATTCCTTGATTGTTTAAATGACGTTTGTTGAATTTTCGATGGTACAGAACGTTCACAGCTACAATAAAAACATTTATTAGAAAACATAAAGAAATAAGAAATTAATTTTCATGGTAACGAACGTAAACAAAAATTAGAGATACCCAAAATCTTTATATGTAGCTGGAGTCATACTGAAAGTGTAAGTATTTTGCAGTGTAGCTTTTTAATTTTTACCAGAATTTATAGTTTGTAATGAATGCAACTAATCTTTCAATACTTCTCTGTCTTTGGCGTCTGAGTTCATTACAAAAATGCTTGATTATATTAACTTAATTGGACCTAGCATACCTACATATGTATATGACTTTAAGGAAAATATAAATTTAATAAATTAAATGATTATGTGCAATACCAAGCTCACGTGTATGTACGTGAGTTTTCAAAATGTCAGTTTAAATGTTTTTATCAATTACAACTTTAAAAATAAGGTAACCTATACCTAAAGTTGCATATGTAGTAATTTTCTGACAAAATTTCGCATTACACTTACGCCACACTCGATAATGGAATGCAACCAAAAAGAAGAAATGAAATTGACGAGTACGGTCAATTCTGTACCCCTTCCATTCCTTCTTCCTCTTTCTCCTGAAAACACAGACTTGACTTGAGAAGTGTTCAACAGCACTAACTTCAACTTTGCGATGACAATATCATTACACTTAAGGCTTTGTTTCTAACATTAACCAACTCACAAGTTTGTTTTCGTTCGGGAAAATAAACAGTAAAATACTAAAAGACATTGCATGACAAATAAATTTTACAGTTCTACAAAATAAATGCATTTTATATATGTACCTATTTTTGCCAATACACTTCTCATTTTTTGCTTTGGTATTGTTATTAGTTATTGTTGTAAAAGTTTTCGTTACATGTTTTTAAAGTAAAGCCAAAATATGTATTAATAAATTCTTCATATGCAGTTTTAATGGTAACTGGTCCGTCTTCTTTGTGAGATACTGTAGAAACATATACATACATACATGTTTATGTATGGCTTTTATTTTATAGAAACCAGATCTAACTTATCTATGGCACGCTTTAACAATTATTTTTTGACCTTTTATCGGAGGTAGGTATAACTAAAATTTTTAACGTTCTTTCGCAGAATGGTTTGCATTTTTTATAACTTGTTTTGCTATTAATTTTTCAAAAGATTAGCTTAACTAACATGCAACTTTGCAAACAAGTTTCTACAACGTTTTAACCAGGGAAACCGTAATATGCAATTGCATGTTTTTTCTCGTGCGACGTATTGAGACGGAGATAAGTTATTTATCCGTTTCAGAACTTTTTATGAATTTCGGCATCGATTTGTTAGTGCATATTTTTGCATATTTTATACGTTACTACATCATTTTGCATATATTTTTTTAAAAGCATTTTTACAGCATTTTTTCGAATTAATAGCTTAAAAATATTTTTTTAATTCTTAAAATATCTAGTATGAAATTCAAAATGTTGCTACATTTCTACCATCTTCACCTCAAATTGTGTTTAGACAAGGGTATTATTCCAAACTGTTAAACTCCATTTAAAAAAATTTAAAAAAAAAATGTTTATATGTATGTATATGTATAACAATTTAAGCTACGTTCGTCACTTTTCTAAAAAAAATAAGAATACGTCTTCGGTACTTTTTGGAAATTCAAAAGTATAGTGATGAAAACGGTGAAAAACGGGAGAAAGTGTTAATTAGTCAAAAACTGGTTCGATTTTATAAAAATTTACGTGGTAGCAAAAGGGGAAACTTTGAGTAACCAGTTTGAGGTAGCGAAGCACACCGGGTCCATGTTATTAAAATATAAAACATTAATTTAAACTGAAGGAGGCAATACAATATGTAAATCTTTTTCAATAAACTTTTTAAACTTTAAGTACCTATTGAATACAGTGAACTCGCTGATACGTGACCTAATTTTTATCGGGTGTTCACGGCTTAGATTGGATTTTTTAACATTTTCAGAAATTGAAAATGTTTTTTGACAAAAAAAAAATACATAGAAAGAAATTTTCTAAAATATTTTAATATCTTTTGAATAAAGTTTTCATAAAGTTCTTGCGAGTTAAAAATTCCTAAGTCCTAAGAAGAACATTGTTTTTTTACATTTGATTTTATTCAGTGCTAAGCATGCAGCCATATACATTGCTTTTCAGTGAAGTCGGTCGTTATTGAGTTCCAAATACAGTAAACTCGCAAAAACATTAAAATCCAGTAACATGAACATTTTGTTACATTGACTACTCCAAAACGTAAACTTTTTTAATTTTAGGAATTCTCGCACAATAATTTCGTCAAAGCTACATATATGACTAAAAATGTCTTTTTCATACATACACACACACTCAATAACCAATTTCAATTTTAATGCTGCGCTTATGGTAAAAGGATCTATCTCTATGCGATTTAGTATTAATTTATTAAAAAAAACATTATTTTGGAAACCGTTTTAGTAAAAAATATCTGCTAAAAGCCAAAGGTTTTAACTCTTCAAGAAAAGTCTGATTTTTTAGACCTTTTAAGAAAGGTTCATCTGTAACGGCTTTGTTTTCAAGTCCAGATTACTTTATTCTTTTATATTCTCATCTTTATCACCTCTTTGATCTAATTCACAACGGGACCGTATGCATCGGACCCAAGTGAGCTGCGTCTCTATTCTTCCTCTGAAGCTGCCTGCTCACCTAACCTACGGCTACGGTAAATATCGCTCCGTCAACAAAAGGTGACCTGGTTTTTTCTTAGTATATATACTCGTCCAGAAAACATCCATTATGGGCATTTTAGTTTTTTAGCTTACACATACATACATACACACATACCGACATAATAAAAAATGTTTAAGTATTTTTTTAACTTTATGAATTTTTTTCAACTCTTTATTGTTATTTGTATTTAACTAATTTTTTGTTTACTGTCAAAGACAGAGCTTTTTGTGTTGTTACCAATAAAAGTAAATGAAAAAGAATTATTACTGCTTATAATTTCAACTCAGGCCCTTTTTATTTTATGTGAAGGAAATTTAATTTAGGAATTGTTAACGCGCAAGAACTTTATAAAATTTTTACTCAAGAAATATTAAATTATTCCAAAAATTGTTTGGAAAAAATGGTTTAATTTGTTTCTTCAAACTAAATTTCAATGTATTTTTTTGTTAAAAACATTTTAAATATCCAAAAATTAACAGACGTTAACACCCTCGGTAAAAATTAGGTCACGTTTCTGTGAGTTCACTGTATTCAATACTTTAAGTTTTTGAAGTTGATTAAATAAGATTTATGTAATTCCTTCTTCTTATATTGAAATTAATGTTTTAAATACATATAATGAAATGACCTAGCTACGCCGGTAAGTTCGTAAGAACACCTTATTGGTAAAGTGCTAGTTTGTGGTATTTGCCTGCGCTAGCACATGTATGCGTTTTAAAAAAAAATAGTATTTTACACATTTAGATAAAGAAACAGCCATATTATTATTTGTTGGCTGTTAGTCGACTCGAAAATAAAGACAATAAAATTAGAAAATTACGAAAACATTATTTCACAAAGTAAAACATGATACATTGAAAGTAACAACATTGCAGGTAACAGTTACTTAACATTTTTAGTTACTGTTGTTATCAGTGATTTCACAGTCATAGTTATTAAGTCACACCTCTAATATCTACACATGGTGAAGGGCATACAAGATTTGATACAGCCGAATATAGCGCTCTCACTTGTTTAAATTAAAAACTTATTTTATTAAATAAAAAGTTGTTTAAATTTGAATCATAATTTTAAACGAATGTATAAAACTTTAAATGAATTTTAGGTAAATGTTTATTGAATCTATTAGAAAATTTTTTGATAATGTTTCTTAATCTCAAAGAAATTCATTATAAAAATAATGATTATTATTTTATTCACCTATCTTCAGGGCTTTGATATAAAACTTAACACATAAAAAGTTATTTTGCATATTTTCTTGCAAATTTTATGTTTAAACTATTTAAACAAAACGACCATATCCGAACTGCAAACATCAGTTATATAATATAACATTGAAACGGGTTTCAGGTTCTTATAGTATTAAGGACAAGCAACTCTGTCTTTCGTTTAACAAATTGTCAACTTGTTGACATTTGTATTTGTTTTGTTGTTATCGCCTACTTCGTCCACACAGTAACATTGCAGATTTTGCTAAACAATATACAAAAAAGTAGCAACATTTAAGTGAGTAGGATAATATTAATATTTTCGGACACAAAAATTAACATAAAATGTAAGTATACTGTAGCCAAAACAATAAATTAATATTTTGAACATAAAATCTGTATTGTTAAAATGTGGAAAGTGCCAACAAAGCAACCCGCAGCATATGTATGTAATTTTATATGTCCATATGAAAAAGAAAAACTACGAAAATAAATTGTTCAATAATTTAAAGAAATTTAACATATATGATATAGTAAAACTGCTAGTAAAGTTAGTAAAATTGCAAGAAATTTAAGAATTTTTATGAATCATAACTAAAAAGCTAATAAAATTGATATTAAACAAATGAAGGAAGTTTTGTGTGTGTGTTGTGTGTGTACATTCTATACAGTGGGTCACATAACTTTGAGTTTTTTCATACTTGAATAGACATCAGTAGTGAATCAATGATACAACTCATAATACCTTAAAATTTTGTTTAATAAACATAATAATTTCAGAGGAGAATATTTTCTTCAAAAGCGTGATTTTTTATTGGTCGAGTTTTTTATTACTTTTTATTCAAACTATTTTAGAGTTGTAATTCGCCACATTTTCAATTATTTTGCGTGATTTTTCAGGAAGTTATAGTAACAAATTCTTTGTTTATCATATCTTATATTATTACGATCTTACTGAATTTACAAAGAATAATATGTACATACATAGTTTATATTTTTCTAAAATCTAATACCTACATATAAGCAGGTTTTCCTTTATGTAACATATTTCCCTCTTTTAATTAAAATTTTAACATTTTTTAATAACAATTAAGAGCGCTATATTTGGCTGTATCATATATACCCTTCACCACGTAGGTATGTAAAAGAAAGTGTATGTATGTATCTATGTTTGTATGAATGTTTGTATTTACATGTCCGAAAGGCAGTTAGTCTTAGAAAACGTATTTTTTTATAATAGAAATTTTGGTCCGTATAGGTTTTTCACCTACATCTTTGCAAATTATGGACCATTTAGTCCAATTTTTTTAAACATGTCTATAGTTTATCCAAAACTGCAAAATATTAACCTTTTTTGGAAAAAAGATGGTCGTCTTTTTATTGTTTATATCTCAGTGGGTTATTGATGGATATCGCCAGTTTTCAAATGGAATAACAAACCTATATATACCCTTGCCACATGTGTGAAGGGTATAAAAACCACAGTTTTAACATGTATTGCGAAATTCCATAATTTTTGTTAGACACTGAACAAGAACAATTGCTAACCACTGTCCCATACATATGTATGGGTTTGTGTTTAAGATAAAATACATTTTTTTTATGCATAGAAATTTATGAGATTATTCCAAATGCAAATAATATGATAAAGCCTGAAGTCCGCTGATAACGAGTATTTATTTGTATTTCTGTAAATCTTTTGTTTGACAATGAAAGATACGGGTGTAGGGCGTTGCTAAAACAACAACAATAAAGTAATTTATTTTAGAGTAAAGTATTGTTAACGGTTAACTATTATAGCTAGCAAAAAGGAAACAATCCGACTTAAAAAAGATATATTCAACACCTTAAATTATTATTAAGAAACTATGAGTTAAAAACAAAAACCAAAAAAAAAGCTAAAAAATTAAGCTTAAATTGTATATCACTGAAATCGGTTACAAAAATACCTAGTTTCCAGAGATTTTTTAAACCCAGGGTTGCCAAATTTGATGCCCTGAAGAGCTACCCCATGCTGACGGAATAGCTGAATGCGAAGTGTGTGGATGAGCTAGGAGTTGATGGTGTAAATAGAAGTATGACAAAATTTAAATGGTTATTACTGCGCACCACTTACATGGTCAAAATTAAGGGAAATAAATCGGGACAAGGATAAAATGAGTCATATACCGTCACATAAAAGTTTTTAAGGCAATGATGTTTCTTAAAGACAATAAAATACAAAACTCAACTTCTTCAACGTTAACGCTTCAAATGGAATATTTTCTATAGCATTATATTTCTAAAATTAAAAAAAAAATAACTGAATGTTGGTTGCAGGAATCTGGTGCAATTTATCGTTCGATTGTAGAGGAGTTGTCAGTTCAGTGTGCGTAATTAAATAATTTTCGTGCGTAATTAAATTTTTTTGATCAAATAGGAGTAAAACGTTATTTTATTTTTAGCATTAAGGCTGACATTTTTAACGCATGTTGCTTTGTAGTCACATATACATAAATATATTGCAACTTATTCGTAAATGCAACCCTTTTCATTTTCTCAATGTATTCTTTTTTCAAATTTATCTCTGTTGTTGTCAACAGGCAGAAAAAAGCAAATTACGCATCTGAAAATATTGAAATGCAAAGTGCAGACAAGATATTACAAAAGTATTTACACAATGTATTAATACAGTGTTTATACTCTTATTATACATTTTTAATTACACGTTTAGGAAAACAGCATAAACACTTTCTTGTAACAATTTGTAATAATTTTTAGTTAATAAACGCATCAATTAATTAATCAAAATTCTTCTTTTAAACTTTCAGATCATCGACTTTGAAACAGCTGTTGCATTTGTTCTTGAGAATACAACGACTCACATTGTATTGGCCAGTATTTGAAGCTGGCATTTTTGTTGGCGTTGTTGGTTTCGGTTTCTGTAGCACATGAGCTCTCATCGTGTACGCAGAATGAGTCACAGTTACAATGATATTCCAGTGGGTGTGCTACTTACAAAGAAATTGGCCAGATGCTGTTGCCCGCAATTGAGACTAAAAAAGGAGACAGTGTAAGTTAGTTAGCATTTTTTTTAAATGGTTTAAAATCCTAAAGCCTATAGTACACAAAATGTGAAAAGCAACATGCGCATGTGTCTCTGATGTCACGAAAATGTTTAGCATATCGGTAACATTTTTAAAATGAGTTGTAGGGGCTTCATGCGGTAAAACTTTGATTGTACACGAAATATAACTGGGTGTTTTTAAAGCTAGAAAGTGAAAGTACACGACATGTAGCAAATGTCGTTTCATAATGACGACAAAATTACATTAGAGTCACATGCGCATGTTGCTTTATACATGTCGTGTATGTATTAAGTATTTAAGTTAGATTAATAAGAAGAGTTTTATTTTCTATTAAAAGGGATGGTAGAAAGTTTCCAGAGGTTTATCTACATTTATTCATTACTATGCATTAACCCATAAGTCAAACATTAAAAATAAGATGTCAAAAGGTTAAATAGTGAAAAACGATAGAATATTATTTCTCAATAAAAAATAAAAAAACATAAGGATGGTCTTGGAATCCAAATGGTGTTGGATTAGAATTTGATTACGACAAAAAGCCTTCAGGTCTCATAAATTCCCGTTTTATCTGTTTTATGTGTCAAGTAAACCAATGTTGCCGATTTTTCTATTTTTGCAAACTTTAAATAACAAATAACAGCCAGAAGAAAAGGTTAAACTGAATTTCGTTTTGTTAAAACAAATAGAATAAAATCAGATGGCCCAGCGTTGCAATTGTTTGTTTGCAGCGTTTTTTTTTTATAAAATAAACTAATTAAAACTTGAAAGATATGTATGCATGTTTGCATGTCTGTGATATGAACATTTAATCTTGTAGATCAGGATATTGTTAAAACAATATAAATGATCTTAGTTTTAGTGTAATGTATTAATTGTATCATTTATTATGAGTTACACTTTAATTGTTGGGAATGTCCAACAGTAACATAAAACCATTAATAAATATAACATATCATAGGACAAAGCATGTCACACATACATATGTAGATTGCAGTACAAAAATACAAATAATGAATTACTTACGTAATAAGAGTTTATTGACATACACAGTGAGTAGGTCATAAACAAAGCTAAGGAAATTTAAATACTTCCTAGTTTAAGTAAGCGAAATTAAGAATGAGGTAACATTTGTGTATGCCATGTTATGTTTCAATTAGAATAAAATATATTTAATAATTGAATAAGAAAATTAGTATACATATAAGCAACAAAAATTGTTAATAAAAATGAGAATACAATTGAACTCATAACCCAATTTGTTTTTCTTAACCTTCTGACCGAGCACTTAACGATGCTTAGATGAAGTAACACTATTGCGGCTAGGTGCACCATTCATAAATCCTAGCAAACCACACTACACATAGTTAACGAAATAAATAGAGATTAAACTCATGACATCATGCAATCATGCCATTTTTTATTTAAACATGTATCAATATATTAAAACATCTATCATTATACTATATTAGGCAAAATTAATTTTTATTTATGTTTCAAAAAATTAATAACATATTTATTTTAATTTTGATTCATATTATTATTTGTTGACATTGTAATTTAATTTGATGTTAAAGTTTTATCATCTTTGTTATATTTTAGTTTATAGTTTCTGCAGATATTGCGTAGCGCGCAGCAGACATTTTATTAACCATAACCCTAAGTACATCAGTTAAATTGTTAAGATTGAGCTTTTTCCTAACTTGTGCTGATGTCGTTCTCAAAAAAATCTTTGTCAGAAACCTTTAGCTAAAAATGATTTTAACATCATTTCTTTAAGATACAAAAATCCGTTTTTATCGCTTTAACAAAACTTTTAATAAGACCTTATTTTAATATACAAAAGCGGAAGGAGTACTTCAGATGGCTCTACAAGAGGCAAATAATTTACGTTTTTTTGTTCTTCTGTGACTGTCATATTGGTTTTTCAATTTACCATACATTTATAAAGGATATTATCTCCTCAATACGAGCTTAGTGAAATTTCGTCTTTGCTTGTTTTTTTAAAGTTAATTTACCACAAATATAACAAAATAACACACAATCTTGAAAATTACTTATAAATCAGTAGATTTAAATAAAAAAAAAATATTGAATTCGCGGCGACTTTTTTTGCGACCTTTTGTTTGCGTTTATCGTTCTAGTACTGGATAAACTTATTTAAATTTAAGGTGGGTGGCAAAAACAGTATTACGGATTAGAGTTCGTGTTGCATGATTTGTGTTAACCAGTGTAATTATATATTAATATTTAGATTTGCCATTGACGAACAGGTTTTTATAAGTTTTTCGCCCCCCTTCTGGATCGAGAATACCAGAGTAATTTGGCTTTGTTATATGATGGATGTTATGCAAAGCGTTTGAGATTTTTATATGGATTAGGAAGACTTTCGAAAGAATTTATATACAAATTTACAAAAGAAGATGCATAGATACACATGTTGTTAAATAACACGTTTAGATTTCTTTTGCTGTTACTTAACAGTTCGCAGCCATAGGGTGTTGGTTTTTTATTATAAAGAAATATGTATGTATGTGTATAAAACTGCTGCTTAAATAATTCCTTAACTTAGAATTTTGTAAAAACTTTTGTCTCTCAAATTTGTTATGCTCTTCTTTCATTCTCTCATAAACACTTGTAAAAACAATTAATTAATAAACACAACTAATAGTTAATGTTAAAATTTTTTTAATTCTATTTATGTAGTTTTAAAGCATCCATATTTGGTCTTACTTATTTGTCCTACACTTGCTATCACATGTCACGCAAACCCATATCTGTGGTAAAATCGGTTCTACATGTTAATTGTACATCAGAAACAACGCACAATACCAGCTCAAATGATTGTGGCTTTGCGCCATTTGGTAAGTCATTTGCTACTCTCTCGTTGCCTGGAAAAAATCTTAAATTCATTTTATGTTTTATTTCTTTATTTTAGATGACGTAAATGCTCCTGCTAAATTTGCAATTTTAGATTCAGCATTTCTTTTTTCCTATGCCGCTGCTATGTTTGTTTCTGGCTTCGTGGCTGAACGTGTGTCAATAAGATATTTCCTATCGTTTGGCATGATTTTATCGGGTGTTTTTTCGTATCTTTTTGGAATAGCCAAAACTTGGAACATACATATTATGGCCTATTTTGTAATAGTGCAAGCATGTGCGGGTATTTCTCAGACAACTGGCTGGCCTGGTGTGGTCACCTTAATTGGTCGTTGGTTTGGCAAATCGAAGCGTGGTTTGGTTTTTGGCATTTGGAATAGTCACACATCGATTGGCAACATTTTGGGTACACTTATAGCGGCTCAATATGTAGAAACTGATTGGGCCTTGTCGTTTATAGTGCCGGGTATAATAATTGCAGGGAGTGGTTTCCTTCTGTTTCTGTTCTTAGTTGATACTCCCGAAATAGTTGGTTGTCATCCACAACACTCAAATAGTGACGAGGGATCTCCGGCAAATGATTCCGATATTGAGGATAATAGTGTGGTAGTTGGAGCAGTTAATAGTTATGAGGCAGTAAGTTGCTTTTATCATTTAAAAAATGTTTAAGACCAGTTTTAATATGTGTTGTTTGTTCTTTTGCAGGAGGTGAATTATCGCCCCTCCGAACGTACTCCCATTTTAGAGCGTCCCATCGCTCATGTTCGTCACGAACAACGTCCCATTAGTTTATATGATGCTTTGTGTATACCTGGTGTTGTGGAATTTTCTCTCTGTTTATTCTTTTCGAAATTGGTCAGTTATACATTCATTTATTGGCTGCCTTTGTACATACAATCCTCTAGTACGTTGAGTCCAAGATTATCGGCCGATTTATCAATACTTTTTGACGTGGGCGGTATTTTTGGAGCTATTGTTGCTGGTATGGTTTCCGATTGGTCTGAAATGTCGGCAACTACATGTGCTGTTATGCTATTTCTGGCCGCACCCGTGGTAAGTAAGATTTTATTCGATTGGTCTGATATTTCCAATACGACTTTCGTACATATGTATGTATTTCAAACATTATTGGCCTTTTTCTTTTTCCAGCTTTTAATGTATCAGCAATTTGGGAACACATCTGTTTTTTTAATTATATTTCTGTTGGTTCTGGCGGGGTTTCTCGTAAATGGCCCCTATGCTTTAATCACTACTTCTGTTAGTGCTGAATTAGGACAGCACAGTTCATTGGAAGGGAATTCCAAAGCTTTAGCCACCGTTACAGCCATTATAGATGGTACTGGCTCCATAGGTAATTTAAGTATAGTTTTCTTCTTTCCTTCACATGTTAAACTAATTTCAATTAATTTTCTAGGTGCTGCTGTTGGTCCATTAATGGCAGGAATGATTTCAAGTTATGGTTGGCAAAATGTTTTTTTTATACTTATTTTATCCGATATTATAGCCATGCTAATGTTAATTAAATTAGTTAAAAAAGAGTTCTTGCAGTTAAGAAGATCTTCACGCCTACGCATTGAATAATCAATGAATTT